>QVXC01000167.1:0-68891 GCA_003501895.1 Phaeosphaeria sp. A1 3.1a
GGTGGGGAGGGGGCGGTGGGGGATGGAGATGAGGTTATGGGGGGCATGAATGAGGAGGATGAGGAGGAGTTTAATGAGGCGATGGGGAATTGAGGTGGAGGCGAAGATGTGCTGACAGGAATGGGAAAAAGGAGTTTAGGCTTTTGAGCATTTCAAGGGCGTTTTGGGATCAACATTATTCTTCAAAGCAAGGAAGATACCAACAAAGCTCCTCGTCTGAATTGGATGAATATAATACAGTTTTTGAAAATGTTGCATATCGTCAACATCATGGTCGTGACATGAATGAACGCCAGTAGATGCAATCTCTCCCACTGAACCCTCGCCCCTGCTCCTACACAATAGACCTCACGTCCCACCCCAAACCCCACCCCTCCTCACCCCCCTGTCATCCACTTTGCTCTCCTCCCTCCTCCCCCCAAACTCCTGCTCCGCCTTCTTTCCCACCAACTGTCCCTGCTCGTCCAAATTCCACCACTCCTTATGCTTATTCCGCGCGTCTTCGAGTCTTCTTTGATGTTCCTGCAACTACAGTCAGTACACATCCAATCACGACTATGCATATATTCCCCCCTCTGCAGGAAGCCCTTTCGCATTGACGTGCGCGTCTACGTACCTCTCTCGCCCTCTTCCGCTCCCCCGCCAGCTGGAACCACTCCTGGCGCGCCTTGTCGAGCTCGTCTTGGTTCTGGTACTGCAGCATGCAGGCGTTCATGGCGAGGCGGGGGGCGCGGCAGGCGTAGATCATGGTGAAGGTGCGGCCGAGGGCGCATTGGGCGAAGGCTGCGAACGGAGTGAGCATCGAGCACGAAGTGCGGGTAGTCGAGGAATGGGACGGCCAGATCAAAGTGGCAGTCAGTGAGCAACGTAGGAATGGGGACTTGTATAACACAATGTGGACGAGATGGAATAGGAAGAGAGAGCATGATGAGAGGACGTACTCTCAATCTCCACCGCACATTTCGCCCTCACATTCTTATAGTACAGATCCCGGACCTGCTGTTCTTGCGGCGCGGAGAGTGGTGTAGGATTGCTGGGGAGTGTGTTTGTGCCGACAATCATGCGGTCGGACATCGCGAAAACCCTTTTCCTTCCTTATTCTTGCAGCGCAAATCTCCAATTCGGCTTTCCGTTGTGTAGCGAGTGTCGAGTTCGAATGAGCGGATAGGATGGCGTCGATATGCGGAGGAGCTTCGGAGGTGCACTGCTTTGGTGGTTCGAGATTGATATTTGTTTGGAGCGGGGTTTGGGAGGATTGGGAGCGGGCATGTCGGAGTTTGAGGAGGTGTGGTGCCGATGTCATTGGGCCGAGGCAAGATGATGTGAGGATTTGGAGCTATGTGACTTGGTGCGGCTCTCACATGCTTCGTTGTACGTTTTTACACATACATCACTCGCGTCATATAACTTCAGATTCGTCTTTGTAGTAATATTTCTATATACACCCGTTACATCAAGCTATGAAGATCGCAGACCGCACCTTCATCATCTCCGGCGGCGTCTCGGGCCTTGGTCTCGCAACCGCGCAAGCCCTCCACTCCCAAGGCGCATACGTCTCGCTGCTCGACCTCAACGCCGACAATGGTGCCAAAACCGTGGCATCCCTCGGCTCGCGCGCAAAGTTCTTCGAGACCGACGTGTCCTCCACCGAAGCCATCGCCGCCGCAATCACTGGCACACTCGCATGGGTCCAAGAAACCGGAAAACAAATCGGGGGCGTAATCGCAGGCGCGGGCGTTGGACTGCCGGGCTTGATCATCGATAAGAAGAACGAGCCGCTCAGTATCGAGAGCATAGATTTCGTGCTGAACATCAATCTTCGAGGAACGCTGGATCTGATACGTCAGGCGGTGCCGCATATGACGACGTCCACACCAGAAGGAGCAGATGGCGAGCGGGGTGTGATTATCATGATCGCGTCCTCGGCAGCGTTCGATGGACAAATGGGCCAGGTCTCGTACGCGGCGAGCAAAGGCGCGGTTGCGAGCTTGACGCTGCCGCTTGCTAGAGATCTGTCAAAGTATGGCATCCGCGCGGTGACGATTGCACCGAGCATGTTTGATAGCGCGATGACGAAGATGATGAGCGGGAAGGTGAAGAAGAGCTTGGAGAATAGTATGGAGTTTCCGAAGCGCGCGGGGCTGCCCGAGGAGTTTGCGAGAATGGTCGTGGAGTGTGTGGGGAATGAGATGTTGAATGGAACGGTGATAAGGCTGGATGGCGCGATGAGAATGCCGGCGAGGTTGTAGCTTGGATATAATGCTTGTTGGAATTACAGAAATCTTCAGCGCTTTCGCTCGCGGACCTTGAACTTGACGCCGTGCTTATTGACGCCGCCGACCGTGCTGTTCATCTTGGATCGTTGGAGGTCGAGTTCTTCCTCTGCTGCTGCCAATTCCCGCTCCCGCCTCTTGATTGCTTGTAACTTGGATGCTGTCCGTGACTGTGCCTGGTCTCTGCTCTTGTTGAACGCGCGCTTCTCCCGCTTTGCAAGCTCCTGTGCCTCGATCCGTTTCTTCGACATATTCTTCGGCTGGGCTCGTACGTCCTCGTCTTCCTCATCCTCTTCGCTGTAACCCTCAAATCGCGATATCTCCATGGCTTTGCGACCTGGCATCTCTTCTCCCCGCCCGAACCATGTATCGGCGTCGAAATTTTGCTGCTCGTCCTCGTCCTCCACATAGACCCTATGCTTGCCCTGCTTCGTCCTCTCCCCATCTCTCAGCGCATGCACTTCTCCCTCCTCCAGCGTCAACTTCTTCTCCAGCTCCTCTCGCTCCTTCCTAACCATCTGCAGCATCGTCCGTATATAGCCCGCATCCTGCGTCTTCAACAGCTTCACGACATCCATGCTCAGCGCCTGGTTGCCTCGATCCGCGACCTTCCTGCCCTGCTTGTCCACCTTGGACGACATCATCTTGAACGAGAATTCATCGGGATTGCGGTCGCGGGCCTTTTCGCTCAGCAGCTTAAGCTTCTGCTTCTTCTGCTTGTGGTCGTTGGCGCGCAGCTTGTAGTCTTTGCGCTTTTCGAGGAGGCCCCATTTTTCGCGCTCGACGGGTTGCGCACGCTCTTTGTGATTGCGCCGCTGCACGGCATTTCGCATCGACGACATGATGGGTGGTTCGAGGGGTGTATGTGTTTTGGGCGATGTGGCTGGTGAAGTTTTGGAAGAACAGCCAAAAATTCGGTGGAGACGGAGATAAGCTCGGAGGCGCTAAGTTACCGGCAACCAGTCACTGGCGCCAAACTAGTTCGAAACGGAGGTACATATTTCTGGTGCACATAGACAACGAACTCGACACATCAAGATAAAATCGCAAAATTATATCTTCATGTCTCTTTATAGCTGTACTCTAGGACTTACGGTGTCGGTCTAGAATACATGATATAGGAGCACCCATCCTTACAAGCCAACACTACCCACGTGGGTATCGCCGCCGTACACGTTCTGCTTTTCCACTACTGCTTGCGAGATTCAACTCATCAATGCTGTTAATCAGACTCTGTATCCTGCTGTTTCGATTACAGATCTCGCTCTCTGTGTTCTCATGCATCAGATGCTCATCGCTACGATCACTGAGATATCGCAGCATCCCGAATCTGATCACATCAGGCCCAGACCTTTTATGCAATCAGTAAAACATTCGTCGGACATGGTTTGCGCTCATCTACTTTTCTCCTTCCTCCGAAATCGCATATCTGGGGCCTTTGTCCGCCATCCCGAGGTTGAGTTTTGTCCGCGTCACTTGATGTAACCATTACACTCCTCCTCAATTGGGTCACAAGTTTGCGCCGTCGTGTTCCTTGAGTTCAGTGGTGTTACTTCTTTTATGCTTTAAGGTTGATTTTGCCTTCATGATGGCTATGCTACACAATAGTTCTTATACAAAAGGTGTCGTAACTGCAAAAGCCCTCGGACTTCCAGATATCTGGTCTGTCCATTGTCACTGTGTCTAATTCTGATGTTCAAACTTTGCAGCGATGCTATTATCTATATCAAATCGGTTGTTCGCACATTTGTGCTGTCAGCCTGCACGCCACGAAAGGTTTGAGTGGGATACATTCGATGTTATTGGCTGATGTGGCATCACAGCCACAGCAATCGCAAAGTTGTGCTTTTGCTGACCTGCATCCATAGCTCAGCCTAATTGTCCCGTCACCGGTCATGTGATTCTGGTGGGGTCGTTGCATTCGAGCCTTCCTTCTGGTCTCAATACCACCCGCCTACGACATTGCTTTCGCGTTTGTTCAATCGAACCAAGCGCGATGGATGACTCGATACCGATACCGCCCCTGCAGCCGACAGTAGCAGCCTATCAAGGTTTAGGAGATGATGAATACTTACATGAGTCTTCTTCGATCGATCGCAATGGCGCCAACGTGAGGACCAGACGAGTGCCGGCGCAACATTCTCTCACCAAACCACCTGAATTGGCGGTTATGGATCGTTGGTCAGATTCTGGATACTCAAGCTACGGAGCTAGAACTATATCTAGTATAGGCTCGACGTCTTCGCTCTTGGGAGCGGCTCTGCCAACAGCCCACTCCCCTAGTACTTCTTTTCAAAGATCATCTTCTTCAACCATAGCCCATCTACCACTGAGAACCAACCACAGCTATACAGACGCCGAGGGAAAGATTCGCTGTGATAGTGATGGCCGCTCGATCACTCAGGATCAAGTACATCCAGGGACAAGCGCGTCGAACAAATCAAGTACTGTGGCATCTGATGCTCATCGAAAACCACCAATGTCATACAAAGATCCCTATGCATCCAAACCAACATCCCGAAGGAGATCGTCAAGGCCTAAAATTCCTTCTTCGGCCATGGAACGGTACCAGAAGGATCCCAACCGTGATCGATATCTACTTAAGAAGCTCGATGCCAAAGTGGACCACATCACTAAACAGGAAAAACGAGCACGCGTACTTGAAGCGGAATTAGCAGCGCAGGAGAGGGTTGAAGCAGACATGAGAGCGCGAAGGGCAGCAAGGAGTGCGGCTGCGCAACAAGAGACTGTGTCAACAAGTATGAACATGAAACATCCTGAAAAACTTCGAATGTCTAAACGGCATCATGTTGCAACCGATCGCGCACGAATCTCACGTGAGTTGCAGTCTGAGCGATTTAAAGATCGGACTCAGAAGTCTCAACCGGATACCGCGACTGAAGACACTCTTCTCTCGGGATTAAATCTGCCTGGGTACCTGTTGGCACGAGAAAAGAACGGCATTCATGTTTCACGAAGCCCTCACTACCACCGATCGACCTCGGGTGCTCAAGAACCAACAAGTAAGCCCGTCCGAGGTTCAATCAAGCCTGAACAACAGCCAAGTCCTCGTACGTTCATCTTTGATCTACCACAAGCTCAGAAAAACAAGGACGAAGCGATAGCGCATCAACCCAAGACTACAGAAAGTCCATCGAACAACATCTCGAATGACACGCCCTCGCCTCAACTTGACGGAGCGAAATCCTTCCAGCACCCCACACCATGGCATAATTTGTCTAATGATATGCATCAGTCAAAGAGCCATCCACGGAACAATGAGCATGTTTCGGATGATTTGAAAGATGGGTTTTCGAGATCACCAGCGACAAGTAGAGACCAGGGAAAGCCGCCGTCGTACCCAGGGTTACAAGCAGAGGCTATGTCATACCAAAAGTATGAAAAGGCATCGAAATATGTCAGACAGCTCGTGCACACTGTCATGCAGCATGATCAGATGAGTCAAGACATGGAGAACTCCAGAAACATTGCTGCAGCGGATGGCTCGGTGAGAAATCGCAGAAGATCGCTCCTGCAGAATTCGTTACGAGATAATGGTGAGGAAATCGCTCATTGTCACCGATAGAGGTTTTTACTGACTGCTGTACGTCGAAGATAATGACGGCGACACTGGGCTTGCACTGCTTGGCAAGAAGCATCAACAGAATGCAAGCAGATGCTTCGATTTAAAGCCATTTGAAGCGATACCATCAACTTTCGTGAAGTGCGAAGAAACTAGCACGGCCTCCTCAGGCGATGACCAAGCACGATTGAACGAGACCTCTGGTGCTGGCAGTAAAGCAACTTTCGAAACCTCCGACGCAAGGAAGGAAAGTGGGTTACTGGTTCTCATCCAGGATGAGCAGAGCATCGTGTCTTCACCAAAAGTGGATACTAGTTATGCTTTGCACACGTCTCCTTGCCAACTTGATACTTCGGGTGATGCTTCAAGTTCAGGCGAGAGCTGCTGGGTCACAAGCCAGGGCAATAAAGACTTTACATCTTTGGGGAGTCATGGCAAGAGCGATAGCCCCTCCGATGCGTTTGAGGTCAACGTAGAAGATGCGCTCAGTACTGCACTGAATGTCGTCAAGAACCTACTGCTTCAGGAGCTACTCGACTATGCGGCGTCCGACGGCACAGATGTTCCACAATCCCCGAACGATGCGTTAGGTGAGATCCCCGGGATCTCCACTTCATCAAGTCTTGAATCATCGACCGTACACTCTGGAACTCCGATGAGGAGCAAGAGAGCAAGAGAAAGTGGACGCGATCCTGGTGATGATGATGAAGACAACTCAGAGGATGATGATCGACCGAAGAAAAAGGGTGGCAAAGGTCCGCCTGACCGCTCTCCAATGAATCGACGGCTTAAGTGCCCTTTCCATCAACGAGATCCTGCCAAATACAGTAAGGCGGCATGCAGGGGATCCGGTTTCGCGGACATGGCGAAGTTAAAGGATCACATCAAACGTGTTCATACACAACCATTACGCTGCTTCCGTTGCTGGATAATATTAGACTCTGACGATGCGTATCTGAAGCACCAACAACAAGAAGTTGCTTGTCTCAAAAGACCCGAGCCACACGAAGATCGGATATTGCCGCAGGTATTGAAGCGGCTCAACTTCAAGAGAGCTCCGTATTCTAATGCACGAAATGTCGAGGAGAAGTGGAAAATGCTTTTTAGAGTGTTGTTCCCAAACGACAAGAACGTACCATCACCATGTGAGTTTTGAACGTATCGACGGAGAGTTAGCAAAGATTTTGACGATTGCAGACGAGCAACAAGTAATGAGTCCACAACTTGAGCGGGCATTATGCGAAGCTTTGGAAGAACAATTGACCAACGAACTTGCACACATAATGGAACCGATCATGACAAGAATCAAGGACCGCATACCCGCAATTATCGAAAGCTGCCGCGAAAAGCTCAAAGCATCTCCCTCGACACTCGAAGATGAAGCTCTGTTTACGCCGTCCGGTACTTCATCCGTGACTGGGAGCAGCAAAAGTGGAAGCGGAAGCTCGACTAAACGCAACCGGGCATGGACCGATTCTGTCACATCTTTTGCGACGTCTTTAGCAACATCGTCAGGCTCAGATTTCGCTTCCGGGGAGCCACATGCTCTCGCAGCAATCGTGGAAGAAAGCCCAGGGAATATCGCACAGCATACAATATCGTGCACTGCGTTTCCGAAAGCAATGAATTTGCAGGACATCATCTCCCTCGGAACTGACATGGGATACGACACACGGGGAATGGACGAGCACGACCTATTGTGTGACTTCCAAGAAGCCCCCGAAGTGAACGAATGTGTCGCTCTCCCAACATCGACCCAACGACTCGCTCCTAACGTGGGCACTGAAGTCAGTCCAGAGAGCTCAAAAAAGACCATTAGGCGCAAGGCAAACTTTCTACTACCGAACAGACATAGCAGCTTTCATGGATCCCCTGGCACACACGACCCGTCACGAGAGAGTTTCGATTGTTCAACCCTTAGCTGGCCCGTGGACGAGACAGGATGGGGTACCAATAATACGATGCGTGAGATCTCGAGTACCCGGCATCTGGAAAGCGAGTCGGCCGCTTTGTCACCACGATTTGAGGAATGGGACGCTTTTATGCGCGAGTTCCAATAACACGGTTTGCTACAAAGAGAAAGGTCATGTACGCAAGGCACTGGAGATTTACCTGCCGTTATTTTGCTTCTGTTGACTTCAAAGGCTTGATAATCTCGTGTAACTTATTCCTATATGTTCATTGTAGTATAGATATGTTATTAACACAGCATTCTTTCACATACGACCATAGGACGTTGAAAACAAGGCTTCCCGTTCGCTCAGCCCTATTTAAGCAACGTACCGGTGGCTTAGTAGTTAAGTGGGTGACCATTAGCGAATACCCGCTGTTGTATGTTTTTTTGCATCTGTGTCTTTTTTTTTTGCCAAGCAGACTAGAAGACAATCGCCCCACCTGAGAGAAGTATCACGAGCATTTGCAACAAGCTCTGTTGCTGTATTTGCCACACTTCTTCTTTTTGGCCGTCGAACTAAGAGCTTACCTGATCTTGATGGTTGCTCATATTGATGGAACGGCAATCAGTAGCTGTGTCTACGCCAAAAGAATTTGGCCAAGTCGTGCACCCCTCATTCGCACACACAGTTCCATAACTTTGAGATAACGTAAGTAGCCATCTGCACCAACAACAAAGGTATTAGGAATTACGCAAGTCCCGTTAGCGTCGCAGGGCCGTGATTCCAATATGTCAAAGTTTTGAACAGACTGGACCTGATCTTGATGGTTGCTCAACAAAACATCGACACCTGCACGGCGCGAGAGATTGGCAAACTTCTCGAAAGACAAAGCCTGTGCGGTTTTGTCGGCAGCCAAGGACGGACTTGCACCACCGCAGTAGAACCCAGCGTTGTGGGGCTTGCCCTTATCGTATACAGGAAAGATGAAGGAGAAGCAGCCTGGTGTGTGGCCAGGGGTGGCAACAACGCTTAAGGTTGTATTACCAACTTCGAGCTGCTGCCCGTCGGTCAAGATCTTATCCCTAGTCGGCGCACCTTGAGCATTCACGATTGCTGACCAGGCAAGATCAGAGGCCCAGATGGGTGTGCTAAACGTGCTTTGTAAGTAGCCAGCGCCGCCAAAGTGGTCAGAATGCTCATGTGTGATGAGTACGGCGGCGATGTCGTGGCCAGTGTAGCCGTAGTGGGCAAAGTCAGGCAGTAGAACAGCTTGAACCTCGTCGGGGTTGTCGAGCGTGTCAATCACAATCAGACCTTTGCCATTGTCAATGGTCCACGACGAAACCTCGGCTTGTCCGACGAAGAAGAGCGAATCAAAGGGACGGCGTGGGTGAATGAACCCATAAGGATGAAGGCCCTCCAAAATGGGCTTGAACTTTTGCGCATCGATGCAGCGGATCATGAAGTGCTGGAAAAGGTCTGGCCGGGACGTTTGCTGGGCTTCAGCCATGTACTTCGAGACATTGGTAGTCTGGGCTTGGGGAAAGTCGGTCTCGTTGAACCAAGTGGAAAAGTTTGCAACGGCATTGATGCTGAACTGAGCTGCAACCTCATGTCAAGCGAAGCGAAGCACGAAGGCTACGGCGATTCTCGGTCCAAACGAGTGCATGCTGAACTGCCAATCGTGACGAATAACTGCGAGGCAAAGATGGTGCGATGCTCAAACACAAGCTCAGTCTATTTGCCTCGAGAAGAGGGGATTCTCCTGCTCTTATGCACACACACCTTCAATCTGCCGGCTATATCTCATGATAAAGAGCGTGATGGACCCTGCCCTAACCTAGGCCAGAAATCTATAACTCTTCACGAGGACAGTGAATAGCCGTCACAAGAGTATACTGTACAGTGATGCGCAGTCCGGACATCTTACTCTCAAGGGACGAGGCGGCCGACTCAAGCCTTAACGTGTCGTATCAAGCCTTCCCATGCTTGTCAAGCCGTGGGGAATCTGCGGGGAACATGGAGTGGATAATACCAGCTTCTCCGCACGTCCACGAATCAAGTGATTCAGAAACACTAGCTAGCATCTTATCGCCCTATCACTATTCGGTTGAAGTGGGTAACACCATTGGATGAGGAAAGAGCTCGGTCAACTTCCGAGCGATGTACGGGTGAGAAGCTTGTAAGCGACTCAATTGGTGCCACGACAAGCCTCAAGACGGCCAAGTTTAACTTTTAAACGTTTAGCTTAGCAAAGCTTCTATCAAGGTTGCAGCCGCGGCACATGTCCGGCGCCTGATTGCGACAAACCTTGCGCGGATGTACCTATCTTCTTTTGCGTTTTCCCCACATTGCTGTATACTTACATCGGTAGATGGCCGAGAAAACGGGACCCACCATGCTACTAACGAAGCTTAGAATGAATCGCAGAAAATGTCTACTGTCCCAAAGCTGAATAGAACTTGATCAACGGCTCTACTTACCCCGGATCAGTGAACCCCAGGAGCGGCGTGATCTCGAGGCGCATAAATACCCCAGGTCTTTGCCCATCCACAACCGTACATCCATCTGCTCATACATCATCTTGTCTATCATCTTTACCTCTTAACTTCTTGCTCTGAATACGGCGTTACGACATGGAAAAGGACGCCGAGACAAACTTGGGCGTGGCCCAGCAAGTCTCCAACGTAGGCCGGCACATAGCTCACCTACCTACGGACCCGGCCGAGTATGCCGCTGTTGAAAAGAAGCTTGTTCGTCGAATTGACACGAGATTGCTACCGGTGCTCATTGCCATGATAGTGCTTAAGTATGATTTCCGTGCCTTACCTTGAGTATTTGACATGGGACGTGATTGGCTAACCAACCACAGTTATCTCGACCGCAATGCCTTGCCCAACGCACGCCTCCAGCACATCGAGAAAGATCTGGGACTTGTTGGCAATCAATTCAATACATGCATCTCGGTTCTTTTTGCGGGTTACATTGCGCTGCAGATTCCGTCCAATCTCATTTTGACGCGCGTCCGCCCGAGCATCTACCTCCCAACTTGCATGGCTCTCTGGGGCACCGTCTCCGGTTGTACTGCAGCCGTCAAGAACTTCCACGGCCTCGTCGTATGCCGCTTCTTTCTCGGATTCCTTGAGGCACCCTTCTTTCCCGGCGCCCTCTTCCTCTTATCCAGCTGGTATACACCCCGCGAGCTGGCTACACGCACAGCTATCATGTACTGTGGTAGTTTGCTCTCGAGTGCTTTTGGTGGCCTCGTTGGCGCTGGCGTGCAGTATGGTCTAAACGGAGCTCACGGCTTACATTCGTGGCAGTGGCTCTTTATTATTGAGGGGGCTGTCACGGTTGCCTTCTCCTTGATTTCGATGTTCATCTTGCCCGACTTCCCCGCGACGACCCGCTGGCTCTCGGATGAGGAGAAGGCGGTAGCTGTTCATCGCCTGAGGGTTCATAGCGGCAGTGTCGATGAGGAGCGTGGTTCCCTCTTCCGGGGTCTTCTTATGGCTGTATCAGACTACAAGGTCTGGCTACTCGCCCTTATCGCGGTCCTCAAGACGTCTGCTGGCGCCGTTACCTCCTTTATCCCCACACTCGTGGCTACATTTGGTTACGGTAGAACGCAATCGCTGCTTATGACGGCGCCGCCTTATGTTCTAGCTGCCTTTGTCTCGCTCGGCGTCGCCATCTCATCGGACAGACGGGAGGAGCGCTACTTTCACCTTGTGTCACCCCTGATCTTCGGCATGATTGGTTTCATCATTGCAGCAGCCACGACTTCTCTGGCTTCAAGATATTTCGCTCTATTCTTGATGCTTGGCGGTGTGTATGGGAGCTTTGATATCACATACGCATGGATCTCGTCCACGGTAAGTACCCATATCTTCAATACGTGTGTGACTACGAAATACTTCACCTTCACGTTTCCATCAACGAAAACTATCGTCTAAAAAAAGGGTTGTTGCTGACATCTTGCTTCTGCATAGCTTCCCCGTCCACTTGAAAAGCGTGCTGCCGCTTTTGCCATTGCCAACATGGTGGGCAATTTCGCACAAATTTACTCGCCATACATGTATAATGCCAGTCTTTATGGACCACGTTACATCCCCGCTATGGCGGCTAACACCGGCTTTGTGGTTGTCTGCATTATTATTGCGACGGTGCTGCGTTTCTGTCTCAAACGCGAGAACGCAAAACTGGCGGCTATCGAGGAGACTTCACGTGAAGACATGATTCAGGACCCGAAATCGGACGATGAAATTGTCCAGAGTCGAGCGGGAGGTATCTTAGTGCTTGCACCGGGCTTCAGGTATACTTTGTAAATAGCAGTATGATATTTAGGCCATCGTGAACGCGTTACATTTATAGTCTTTATCGCATGCAATCGCATAGTCACTCACGCTCTTGGCGAGCTTCTTGGTGACAGTACTTCGGGCAGCAATGAACGTGGCTTTGCCATTGTGACGAAAGGTGGATTTGCGCTTGCGCTCAATTTCAGTGCGTCCCTGGTTCCGCATCTCGGTCGCCAGATTCGAGGTTCGAGAATGGGGAATCGTCTCGATTATAGTAGGCACGGCACTAGCATTCCAGGAAAAGATCTGAACGGCTGCACTTTTTTAATCTCTCGCAAAGAAAACGAAAACGAATAGAGCTTCGCCGCATCAAATGGTCGCTCATCGACCCAGCATTGAGCATACATACACGTGTGGCTACACTGTTTTGGAGAGGACGCGTAGTTAGCGAGGATTGAAGCTGTGATGTATTAGAAGAAATGCAATATCATATATCTACCTACGTGGCTATGGTGAAGGGAAAGGCTCTCTAGAGATGAGCATACATGTAACAGGCAGTGTAAATGCAGTCGGATATATTGCAGACTTCCTCAAATATTACGACTTCAATAATAATTGATATGCTCCAAGGTCGTGATAGTACAAAGTTGTCTAGAGCATTACGTAACTAAGAGGCCTATATTAACGTAGCCTAGTCTTAGCTTATGCTGTCAGTGTTGATATGCGAGACGTGAAGACAATGTTGTGATTTAGATGTGTTTCTCTCAACTTAGCAAAGCTCGAGCTGAGAATGATATGGCTGCGTGGTAGAGAGGCCAAGATGACAGATGATTTCGCGACGTCGAGGTAGGTGCACATGCCTCAAGTCTAGCTAGCACCGAGACACTTCAGGAGAAAACAGCCATCAATATTAGACTGATTGATCTATTTGATTGGTCGATGTATTCCTGTAGAGCCTTGCGAAATGCTCCCATCGAATGCACGTTTCCATGTCGTTATCCTCCCTTGACCTCTCCCAGTCCCTGGCCCCAGACCATCTGCAATTTCTTGCCCAGTTCCGTCTCAACAAGTTGCACCCACATCTCCCTGCCCATGTCCTCCATGGTCGGAGCATGATCGCCCATATATCCCAAAGCCCTGCTATCACTTTCCGACAATCCGTGGAATATGAGTGCAAGCTGCGACGACTTCCAAATACCATCGCTCCACGTTGCAAATACCGTGCCGACGAAAAAGAGTGTGCTCAATGCTAAGATAGCGGCAGGGAAAATGAGGTACCCCCAGCGGATGTCGTATACGCTTCTAGGAGGCCAGATAGCTTTGCCGTATGAGAAGCCGTACGTTGATCCATTAACGCTGTAGACCTCTGGATACTGACGCAGCGTATATGTCATGGCACTGGCCAATGCTGCCGCGGTGTCGTTGACCCCAGACATTATTGTGGTCTCGTTATGTCTAACAACCCGATTGAGCATGGTTTGCATGAAGATGCCGCTATAGCTCCAGAAAATTTGGTTGTCGGAGGCCTGAGTGTCGTTCATAGCTTGCCCTGTGAGTGAATTGTCTGTAAGGGAGAACCATGCCTGTAGAGACTGGTGGGTGAGCGAATTAACGCGATTGATGCATTTTGCTGCCGTGTCTGGTAATAATTCGTTGTTGCGCCAGCATTCATGAGGCTTAATATAGATGTCTGAAGTACTATCTGTGTCGGTTGCAGTGGTGTTCGTGTATGTCGCGACCGTATTCTCGAAGAAGGCCCCGTTGTTCATGTGGGAGGAAAACCTCTTGACGGTCCAGTAAAATGCACACTCTATCGCCCGTGGTGCAGCGCTAGAGGTACTCGTATTTGCGAGAACAAGCCAGCGTGAAATGAGGGGGCCAAGGTTCTTGTATAAACCCGAGCGTGGCAAGGAAGATGTTGTGCTGGAGATGATGATGTCCTTGGTTGAATTCATGGAGTGAATATTGGCTTTCTTGTCAACGCCTCCATGATAAATGATTTCGTCCGATTCTTTCGATTGTTGGACTTTGGAGGGAATACACTGGTAGTCTACGGCAAGAGAGTCATACTGCCCAAACTTGCAATTTGAGCTTGGACACACGGCGAGACTTTGATTAAATTTTGGAGCCGTCTCCGAAGAGAGAGCGTAGTACAGCAGCGGTGGCATTGTTGATAGAGGAAGATTCCTTCCGCGTGACGGATAACCTGAAACGGTATTATATTGTTTTGTACGGTAAACACCACTGTCGTTGGATGTGTGTCGGGGTATGTCTACAACGCGGACGGTATTTTGTGTGAGGGTGTCAAGACTCAGAGCGCAGACAAAAATGGCGGCGCCTATGCATGCAAAATGTCTGTATATCGTCAGAGGGAGATGCACACATCGAGGAGTGTTGAAAAATCAATACCGGCATTTCCAACGCCAGAGTAGTCGCAAGGAACCCAAAACACCCCTACTGGCGCGATCGAAGGTCTCGATATTGTCCAATTCCTGCTTTTTCTTGAAATTGTGCCACTTGAGCTGGCTGATAGCTGATGCTACAGGCATCAGCATTGCAGCCTTCGCAATAGTGACAGCCAAAGCCAAGGTTGATGTTGGAGACCACGACCGGGGCCAGCTTGCAGTATACTGGCCATCCAGCGACTTCAATTGTTGACTAGTGGCGGCAGAAATGGCCAACGCGAACATACATGCCGTAGTCTCCCAGAACCAAAGGTCGGACATTAGCCTGCGCAGCTTCCGATGTGTTGTTCTCCTCGATTTTCTCCTGTGCACTCCGAACTTTGGACTTAAAGCAGTCCTGTTGTTGAACTTTGATTTGGTAATGTATGCGTGTAGTCTACAGGCTCGCTAGCGGGGGTGGAATTGTTATGAAAGGTCGACGTGGACTGATATATCTGCTTGATGGATGCCATCGTGGCGGGAATCGATGGCTGTAGACGCGTGTAACGGAGATCCAAGCAGAAGTGAGGTACCTCTTATAGTTCAGTCTCCAGTACTAATTTTGTACTAAGCCGCGCTGCCGTTCTGGAGCAGTTGTACGCGGAATTGTGAATAGAGACCTCCCCGTAAGATCTTTGACCCCCACAGCCACGCCAAGGGGCGCGAGATAAGCCACATAGTAGATTGCTCGTGCGGCACCGCCATAGAGACATTCCTACGCATATCCGCCGGCCCTACGCTTTTTTTGAGGTTTGTCTCCAACCCGCTTAAGGCTGAGAGCAGACAATCGATAGCCATTGTAGTGAATCTGTTGGCGCATACTACGGACAGTGGCAAGGAACCTGAACAAGGACCTTCAGCAAGACTTAGTCAACAAGTCCAGCCATAAGTAGCTCTGATAGGCTACATGCTCCAACAGGATGTGTGATAATAGACTGTGGAGCAATTCGAGCAAAGTATCAGCGAACTAGCGTGTAGCTGACTGAAATTAGCGACCACCGGCTGTTGTATGCTATCTGCTCAGATGCTATCATGGAGCAAACGACGCTTAGAAGAGTCTGGATGTAATAGAGCGTAAGATTTCTTGTTCTTTTCATGACGCGGGAACGGAAGAGGTACCTGTTGGGGTGAATTGTGGCTGCGGCTGAGCCGCCACAATAAATTGGCGCAGATGCATGCCGATGCTCTAGCAAATCAAACTCGATCTCAGCCTTCTTTGCCTGAAAATCACGGATCGCGTTGTCGGTTCCCCAGCCTGATGTCCGGGCAAGTCCGCACAGTGGCGGTTGTATAGCTTTTTTTTGGCGCTCAACTCTGCACGGACTTTTCGCATTCTCTTTAGCATACAGCTCAGCTGAACACCTAGAGAAATTTGTAGTCTTGGGCACACTGTGTTTGTTTGAGCAGAAAATAATGCTGGGTCGGCAGCTCTCTGTCAGTGCTGACATAAGGGACATGCTTTCTTATCTCTTTCATCTGGTCATGATCGTTTCATCTTCTTCCTCGTCCAATAGGTAACCAGGCTGACCTTTTATGATTTGAGAGCCTGAGCTGAGTAACAGCCCTTGCTGAAGGAATATGACAGGCGGTAATATGTCCTTCACGCCGGGGACCTTCACATAGAGCTTCAAGGCTAAAACATCGGATGGATAAAGGTTCTATTTACGATGACCTGAGACTTCGACGCTGGCATGGTCGAATCATGTTGTCTTTCCCACCACGCGGAGCTGATCTGAAAATTATCGGAAACAAGGCTCAATAATGCTATCGATGTACATACAAGGCTTGAGCGGTACAAAGCTTGGGCGGTCGTTGAGCCGTTGACATATTGAACAAAATTTGAGCATTTTACTACACATCCTCGGACGTCATGATCAGTTCGTAACGCGAGAACTGGAAACACCGGAACAAATACAATGTTCCGCTCTATTCTCCACCATTTGATATGTTTCGTATTGTTCGGCAACGCGAACAAGACGTCCGTGGGCTTCTTACATTTCAGTCTTCGGTATCCAAGAACAACTTCCGTTCAAGGTCATGTATATAGTGCATGTAATCCACAACCTGGAACGATGGTGTCTGACATACATGGATCCAAAGTAAGCGAATGAAAACTTAGAATATGATATTTCTTCTTGTACAGCTACTCACTTTAGCGCGGAACGGAACTACCGTAACAGGTACGCTCAGTGTCGTGCAACTCCGTCTTATTACATCTAATTTTAGTTCAAGCTGTTGTCACTCACCCTCCCGCTTGTCGAAACTACCTACAAGTTTACCTGGAGATGGCTCCTGGAAGCGATTAACAAAAGATGCCGCATCGGACACTTCAAACCGTAGCAGAAGATATTCAACGATGAAGGATCGAAGCAGACAATACCTCGAGACGCAGAAGCCATTTCCGCCCTTTAACACCCCACCCTGGCGACACAACCTAGAGACACATATCAACAAAGGCGCCAACAAATTACGCAATCGATACGACAGAGAATGAAAAGATGTCCAGAGCGTCAGTATCCACACCAATGGTAGCCCTGACATAGAAGGCGCATATGGGGCCAGAAACAATCATGACCTCGGGACATTCTACGCCACCGCATCGCAAGGCACTGGCCTCGCAATGTACTCTGATATAGCACAATAATACGCAGAACGTCGGGGTGAGAGACGGGACGGACGTAGCCGTGTACACAGATAATCAGGTAGCCATGTGGTCCGTGGCTGTGGCAGAGGGCCGGACCGGTAGGTGACTATACGGTGGATCGCAGCCCACAATGGAAATTCCAGGTAGCGAAGCCATAGGACCCGCCAAGGACGCTACAAAAGAGAGAGTATGGTAGCAGATGCCCACCAGCAGATGCGCCGTTCACGCTCTACCCACTCAGGTCGACCGCCAGACGCTGGTGCGGAACACAAACGGAGCGCGCATGGAGAGCTAAGTGGCGAGAGACGGAAGGCAGTCGCCCACGTCCCGCTCCGCTGCGAGACGATCAGGAATACCTATAACTAGGCCTTTGCTAATCTCCCTGGGCGGTTGAGTAAGCCACAGCCAGCCCACAGAGTAATCCAGATTGCAGAGCAAGCGCAGATCCTTGCGCGCATTGGGATTTCAGGCGCCTAGAAGACCACCAAGCGGTAGGGCACCTTGTAGGTATTGCAGCTGATGGCTCGATCCTGTTGCAAGCAGGTAGACTAAGGCGCATAGGTTTGGTGGCGGCAGGTGGGGGCCAGCACTGCTCCGATAACCTCTAGTAAATAAGCGCTGTACTAATTGAGCAGCAAAATCGAACGGCGCTACCCTTATAGGGTACTTGTGTGTACTTCGCTGAATTATGCTGCTTCTTCTAGTATCTTCAGAGTAGTTTCCTCATCTTCGATTCGATAGAAACACGTGAAGCGAGAGAAGCCGACTCTTGACCTGTCACACCATGAACCGAGATGGGCTCATGCTGCGAGGCGGGGGCTCACGCAAGGCCATACCTGAGGCGGGGATGGCGGCCTTAATAATACGGCCTCCATCTGAATCCTTCGAAACGGCTCATACCTGCCATTTCAACGAGATGCTCATCAGCGTGCAATCCTCAGCACTAGAAAGGATGAGGCATGTTCTCCATATGGTGCTTGTTTGTGCTCGGTCAGTAAATGAAGTTCACTTGGATGGTTAACTTATGTCTGCTTGTAGCGTTCTGGTGTGGACTCTGCAGACTCGAGATCTGGTGGCACTTCGCGAAATACTAGTTCCTTCGTATTCTGTAACACAGTATGCAAGGGCTTGTTGTTCTGCCTGTTGATCCCATCACAGGTCAGGACCCAGGACCAGATTTGATACCATCCAAACAGGTACCTATGCACAAGGAGTAACAGTATCGAATTATGACAGCTGGAGCGCATGAGCGAGTTCACAGCCAAGACAAACTTATGGACGGTCCGGTGCCATTGTGATCGCTGTGCTCTTTCTTAACGAACGAAGATTTTGGAGTTGCACATGTCTTCGAGCTGTTCGGGCACGAAACTGGAGATGATCATGATCATCGCGGATCGAGGACCGGAACTACTCAATGCATTACTATCAACCACCCAACCATGGGCGCAATCCTCCCGCGTCACCGGCCAAGTAACGCCAATCTTCGCTGCGCCATATCATGCAAGCGAAACCAGCCATTGGCGACACATTGTGTACCATAAATCTAACAATAGACTCGGAGGCATGTGACACAACAATCGTACTACCGAGGATCAACGCAAGGCTCGTTGGACTAGAAACCTGGCGTATAACCTACAAGATGTCCCCAATGTCGTCGCAATAGACATCTCGGATGTCTCAGCTTCCTCCTCACGTTCTTTCAAGCTGTAAACGCGTGCACAACTAGAGCTCTGAGATGTCACGATCAACCCCAACTTCGTGGCCAGCCAACTACGAACGAGTTCCCAACCATAAAGAGAACAACGAGGCATTCACACCTCATCTTGATTTCAACAACGAGGACTATCTTCCAAGGCGACATCATAGTACACACATTTACGATCAACCACCGGTATCTCCCATTTCGGAGAGAGCGATAGCGGGAGATCATACATCATTTGCAGTAGGTTACCAGAGACCCACGAACACATTCATGACCCCGGACGACAGACCACCGCACCGCGAGCCGACTATCATCTCGATGACTCAAGAGCAAAGACAGAAGCTTTCACCTCATCGCCTGTGGCACAGAACAAGCGCTCATGCATAGATGCACTCAGTGATTGGTGGTGGTGGGAGCTTGGAAGCGTACTTCTGAGCTGTGCTTGCTTTGTCGCCATCGTCATCACGTTATGGATAGTGCAGGGAAAGCCGCTGTCCTCGTGGCGCTCTGCTGTCTCGCCAAACGCTCTTATCTCGACCCTGGCGACGATCTCGAGAGCCAGTCTTATGCTTGCAGTCGCTGCGTGCATATCGCAACTCAAATGGCTGTACTTCGCAAGCGCACCTCATCGAATCCAGAGATTTCAGATCTTCGACGATGCGAGTCGTGGTCCGCTCGGGGCTTTGGAATTCCTCACACGCATTAGCCCTAGGGAAGTGTTCTCACGCCAAAGTGGAGGCGCTGGCTGGACGCTGTGGGCTTCTGTCATCACAATCCTTGCGCTCATTTCGGATCCTTTTGCGCAACAGATTTTGTCTTTCCCAACACGAACTGTGTCGAATTTGACGAACCTGTCAGCAGCCTCCATCTTCACATCACAGATCTACGACACAGGCGTTTTTATTGACGATAAGAATGCTGGAGACGTCGTGGTAGACATGTCCATGCAGGTAGCTGTACAGAACGGCCTGTATGGTCTGGACTCACCTGTAAATTTCAGTTGCAGCACTGCTGAATGCACACGGCCAGCCTTCTACACTCTGGGAGTCTGTGGGTCCTGTAATAACGTCACAGATGGTGTCATCGTTAATTGCACAGGAAATTTCCAATGTAACTACACCTTGTCATCGAGTTTGGAACTAGCAGGTCAGTACGGTTCCGCAGGTGCTGGGCCCCGCGGACCACTCTTGATGGCTACTGCAAGAGCAGGAAGTAGCACATCCATGACGTCAAGCAACGTCACAGACTTCTTCGTTGAAGCTGGCTTGGTCCGTTTCAACCAAAGCAACGTACTTCAGAGATATAGAAGTTATGAAGCATTTGAGTACCGGCTCTCATGGTGCGCAAAACGATACTCTGAGGTCAAAGTTACACGAGGCGAAATTGGCATGCCCAGCATACGCGAGTGGCCTCTAAAATCTCCTGCAGCTGCCGAAGTCAATGGCGCCGTGCGTCTTGATCGACTTGAGATGAACGAAAACACGGACTTCGATGGACCCAACAGGTCTTTCGTAGTCAATTCGATCGATCACGCCTTACTGGCGAGTTGACTTGCAAAGTCAGTCCTCACTGTGACCAACAAGAATCCGGTGGAACAGGTACTGTACATGCAGCAAAACATGTCGCAAACTTTCGCCAACATCGCAAATTCAATGACAAACAACATCCTACAAAGTCGCAACGCTTCAAGAGTAGCTGGTACTTCGTATCGCGAAGAGACCTACATAAAGGTGACCTGGCCTTGGCTCATCCTGCCCGGCGTGGTAGTGCTTATGAGCATTGTCCTATTGACGGCCAGTATCTTATTGAGCAGAAGTGATAAGCAAGGGCTGTGGAAGAGCTCGACCTTGGCGCCTCTCTTCACACAGATGCAGGGTTGGAAACGCGAGGGCTTGAGAGTAGGAAGATGGAGCGATATGGCAGATCAAGCAAAAAGTATGCGAGGAACCTTGCGAAGACTTGATCAAGGTGGTTTGGCATTCGTGAAGACGTGACGTTGATTGCTCACATCTGGCATGCAAGACATTATACGGAAAGGCTAAGATTGCCGAAGACCATGTTACAGTAAACATTTCACAAAAGCTGGTTGCAACAAAACAAATCATCATGCTGTTTTCTCGTGTGCCTAATCTCCATTCAAGTTTCCTTTCTCGCTGCCTGGGGACGCAATAGCGATGGCACCCGCAACAAGACCAGGCATCGAAATAGCAGAGCCTATCGAATGGGGTCTCGAAACAGGGCGTCGTCGCATGCGAAAGTCAATTGATGTTTGGCTCAGCCCCGATGCGCTGCCGACCGCAGATGTTCTGCCTCTGCCGGAAACTGATGCCAAAAAGGCAGATGCGGAAATGCCTGGGCTGCGCATCGCCAATAAAGTGCGCGGTATCTCTGGAATAGTAGCTTGCATGCGATCCTGCATGAAATGAGCTAGATGTAGGTGCGAGTGCGGTGGCATCACGCGTGTGCTGATTTGTTGTGTTCCTGTCGGTCGCCACCGAATTTAGGCGACCTGTCTTGGCCAGCCACCCATTTCACTCATCCACCAGCCTTCTCCTCTCAACACCATATCTTCGACATGCAAAATTTCGACATGCTCAGATTGATCGATGGAGAAGTATTATGATGTGATCGTCGTTGGCGCTGGAGTCGCTGGGTCGGCTATAGCAACTACTTTTGCGCGTCAAGGGCGCGAGGTCCTTTTACTTGAGCGCAGTCTGAAAGAGCCTGATCGAATTGTCGGTGAGCTGCTTCAGCCTGGCGGCATCGCTGCGCTCGACAAACTCGGGTTAGGCTCTTCGGTGGATGACATTGATGCCATACCTGTGAGAGGCTACCACATTTACTGGAAAGACGAAGAAGTAACATTCCTCTACCCTTCACTGGAAGATTGCCATGATACACCGGGCTCTTTGACCGCACCATCAGGCAAAATCCATGGCGCCAAAACACAAAGAGAAAATCGGCCCGAAGGAAGGAGCTTTCATCATGGCAGATTCGTCTCACGATTGCGCGACATTGCGGAGGCAGAGGCCCAAGTAACACTCATAGAGGGAACCGTCACTAGCCTCGTGACCGACAAGCACACTGGACATGTTGTTGGCGTTGAATGCTCGAGTAAAGCAGCTGGTTCAAGCACAGTAGGTGTCTACTTATCACCTCGTCGTCTGTTTACTAACGATATTGCAGCACCATGCTCATTTGGTTGTTGTTGCGGACGGAGCAAGTTCCAATCTTCGCGCTCAACTATACGAACGAAAACCAGTAGCAAAATCAAGATTCTGGGGTCTCGAACTACACGACGTGGAGCTGCCGTACCATGGCCTAGCGTATGGATTGATCGGGCGCGGCCCCCCGATCCTGGTGTATCAAATCGGTTCGCGAGAGACGCGCATCTTGATTGATATTCCCAATTCGATTCACGATGCAGCCTTGGTCGATGGAAGTAGTATTCGCAATTACATTGAGGATACTGTAGTTCCCACACTCCCAAAATCCATCGGATCTGGAGTTATGTGCGCCCTGCAATCTGGGCGATTGCGGAGCATGCCCAATGAGTGGTTGCCTGACCAGACCGTCAAAATACCTGGTGTACTTGCGCTTGGAGATGCTGGTAACATTCGCCATCCTCTGACTGGTGGTGGCATGACTGTCGCTCTCAACGACATTGTCCTGCTGCGGGACTTGCTAGATCCTGCAGCTGTCGAACTGCAAGACACTGTCGCCATTCACAAGAGGCTGCAAAAGTACCACTGGAAACGCAAGGCACACAGTACATCACTGAATATATTAGCGCAAGCACTCTACACGCTATTCGTGGCTGATGGTAGGTACACCTAGTGTGTACGACAAAGGCAGTACTAACATTCTGCAGACCCGCAGCTTGAGATAATGCAACGCGGCTTTGTCCACTACATACAATTCGGAGGCAAATACGTGGAAGAGCCATCCGGCCTGATGGGCGGGGTCTATCGCAATCCTCTTCTGCTCTTCCGCCACTTCTTCGCTATCGCACTATGGAGTATGTGGCTACTGATACGAGGATCTCCAATGTGGATGTTGCCAATCTCCTTGATCAGATGTGGACAGGTCTTCTTCAGGGCCGTCAGCCTCATCTTGCCATTCATTCTCAGCGAGCTCTGAGACCGCGGAGCGAGATTTCGAAGTTGGAGGGGCACTTGTGTCGGCGATTGGCTGTCTCACATATAAGTTGGGCTGCTGCGCATGACATACAATGTTATTGGTTTAGCACTCTGCATTCACGAGGTGGCGCTGGCCCCCAATGCCTAACTGTACTGCGATTGGACGAGTAAAGTCGAGGCTTATGCCAAGTGTTCCTTCGCTGCACCAGGATATCGATTTTTGTTCCAGCCTTGCGCCAGAGTGATTGCGCAGGTGCTTAGGGCAGCATTGGGGGCGCCATAGGCGTTCATTCATCCAGATTATTGGAGCAATCAGACAGTCACAAGGACGAAATTCTGGTGAAACTGCGTCTGTCCTTCAGCTACTGAAGATGAGCCGCATTATGGCAGTGGGTGGCCTTCCTACGCGAGATCTTGTTCGTTATCGTCCGTGCTATAACGTACGCAAATACTCATAGCGGCTCTGTTGTAGCTGCTCCGACTTTTCAATGGCGAGCGACAACTAAAATCCGTCAACGCAATCTAATACCACGGCTCTTCTACCGCGAAAAAGACCAATGACCTTCAGGCATGTCCAAAACGGCGACGAATATCACCATTGTCGCTAGTTCCCGCGTCGGATTTGTTAGTGAGCCAAATTCTCGTGGCACGTTAGGCATAATATGGTCCTGCCTCCTGGTACTGTTCATTTGCGTCTGGAATGTTCTCCATCACAACCTTCCCAGCGAAGACGAGGGTTACTGGACCATCTTCTGGCGAAAGATGCGTTGGGCGACTCTCGCTGTAACTGCGCCAGAGCTGTTGACGCTCTTCGCGGTCATGCAGTGGAACGCAGCAAACATCTCTGTGCGCGAGATGAAGTCCTTGAACTACGATCATTGGACCCAAGTTCATGCCTTCTACGCAAATGCCGGGGGCTTCGTTCTGGAAACACCGAGCTTTCCTCCATTTCCCATCAATGCAACATCTCTCCATTACCTCATCTCTCATGGACGACTCACGATGCCGACGATCACCGAGAAGAACATCTGGGATCGAAGCAAAGCAGACCTGTTTGCAAAGTATATGGCCTTTGTACAGACCGGTTGGCTTTTATGCAACACCATTGCAAGAGGTGTGCAAAAGCTCCCAATCACGCCAATTGAGCTTTTCACCGTCGCCTTTGTAGTGCCCACGTTGGCGACACAATTCTTTTGGGCCAGGAAGCCTCAGAACGTTGAAGCACCTGTCATACTGAGCGTCGACTGGGAAATCGAGGAGCTTCTGAAAGACGCCGGTTCACTGGCGACGGAGCCATACGTCGACACTCCGATGGACTTCATCGAGAAGCCGGTATGGGATGGATGGAAACGTCGACCCTCTCTTCTTCACTTTGGTCGGCTTGAGAAAAGACCAATTTCTCGTATACCAAACGATTACTCGCCGCCACCGCCGACTGGCAAGGAAGCGACATTTATCTGGGTTATATCAGTGGCTCATGCCGGCATACATTGCGCGGGATGGCACTTCGAGTTCCCAACGTCACTCGAATTGATTTTATGGCGCATCAGCAGCCTCACACTGCTCGTGGTCATGGCGATTGGTGGTATCGTGCCTGTGCTCTCGACCCAACCGTGGTTCGACTTTAGCTTCAACCTACTATGGATATGGGTACGAGATGCACGGAAGAAGACATGGGTAAGAGAGTGGGCTTTTGCGTCCCTTGTGAACTGTGCATACGCTGCATACATCGTGGCTCGTCTGGTAATCTTTGCTGAGCTTTTCAGTGTTTTTAGATGGTTGCCTCGTGAAGCTTATGAAGACGTAAACTGGTCGGCTTTCTGGCCGCATGCAAGATAATTCCAGTCTTATCTGATCGTTAGCCTCTGGCCTTGTCATTCGACTCAAAATTTCTTGGTGATGGAGTCTTCAACCACGAGAGTCGTACAGATCATACCTAGACTTCAAGTGGCGACGTACTAATCCTGCAAGTTCATCACCGAACATCGGGTGAAGAGTGCAATGAAGGCGTCAAAGTATCTTTGTCGCGTCCGCCAGATGACATCAACTAGCGTGCCACCAAAAGCGGCCCCACACACGCGTCAAGCATCCCTCCCCTCCTCACAGATCTCCACCTACCGACCGACTCATCCAACCCCATGGTAGAATGAGCCTTGATGCACTACCTGCAGAGCTTATTAGCAGGATATGCAGATATATTGGAATCGAAATCACCGTCACGTCAGGAGGTCAGCCGATGATCGACATTCGTGTTGGCGACTTCCAGTCTTTGCGCAGCACTTGTAAGGTAACTCACGTTCTTCTCGATCTCGACATCACCTTCAATCGCGATATCCCAAGCTGAGCTCCCTTGGCCCAATCAATCCAAGACTTGTAGCCTGTTAAAATTGTTGAGCAACTGACCTCTGGTTGGCCATTATAGGGACTTTACCTCAAAACGGAATATGACGCGGCTGTTCGCTATGCCAGGGGTTTGTGGACAACGACAGTTTACCTTCGGCAATCGTCTCTTCGTGGATTCTTATCAACATCTCGGATCCCTTCTTTTCGTGATCGCATCCATGAGGTTTATCTCTGGCCAGAGTATTCGTCTGATTCCGAGGAGGATGACAGCATCCTCGAGGACCATGCAATGGAACAGGACATGACTTTGGCTAGGTCGATGCCTGCTTCTCCTTCTTCGAGCTTCCATGATGCAGAGCGGCACCAGCATGCAGCTCCAGATGGACTGGGTCAGACCGTTGGTAAGATGCTCCAGATCTCGTCCTTCACGAGCCTAACTTCACGCAGACTTGGAGGAGTCCCAGAATCCAAAAGAGGTGAACGAGCTGTTACCAGAACTTTTCGAAACCCTCCATACGGCGAAGAACCTGGAGAGACTACAATTTCGAGCCGACTCCAGCTATGTTGAGGTTCTTGATGCACTACTAGCAGCCAAGTTCACACGAAAGGTTGTGGAATTGGTTGTTGACCCACATAACCTAACCACTATTGGTTCTCAGAGCCAATGGAATAGCCCGCATGCATACACGCACTATGTCAAAAGTCTTCAGCTTCGGACTAGTCTCTTCAGCTTGCACGAACGAGATGAGCCCGGTAATAGAACAAGCCGCGGTGTACATATCCAAAATTTCCGCCCAACTACACCGCAGCTCACTCTTTTGCTATCGGCTCTCACTACCATTGAAGGGCTGGCAATCTTAGGTTGCAGACCATTTCCCGAGCTGCGCCTCTGCCACGGCTGCGATGATTTATTTACGCGGAGCCTTGCACCGATGCGATACCCGCAACTCAGGAAGCTAAAAATGAGTAGGCTTCTGATCAGTGGTGGCCGATTACGTGCTTTTATAAAGCACCATGGACTGACATTGAACCACGTTGCCATGTCATATGTCACGCTCACTGATGGATCATGGAGATCGGTCGCGCAAGGGCTCGCGAAGCTCCCATTCTTAACGAGGCTTCATCTCGGGCACTTGCACCAGAAACAACGTTCAGATCGACACGAGCGTCCACGACATCGTTCATCCACAGAAAGAGTCATTCTAGATGACGCCACCAACATCAAGTCTTTCCTTGAAATGTTCGTCGAATACTTTTACACGGTTGAACGCTTCTCTCGATCTCGCGTGGCTAGGAGTTACCCAAAATATCACGAGGCGATGTTGTTCGAAATGCCAGAAGCCACAACCAGTCCGAGCCTGAGATCTTTGGCATCGGATACAGAGTTACTGAGGTATGTTCAGATGTCTTAGGGACACCGCCATCGCCTTTGAAGACTGTAGCCAGTCTTGGTGGGTGTCTCGTGGAGCTTCTAGAGAAGCGCGTTGGCCAGACTGTCGTGTTGTCGGGGGTGCATAGTTTCAGATCGACAGTATACGCACTTCAGGTGCAAGAAAAGCATTGTACAAGTGAGTATATGCTCGAAATCGGGGGGTGCGGAGCGGTTCAAGTTCCTTCCCTTGTATGCAAGATCTTTTTCTGCATCTGCATAGCCCTATATGTCGCCGTTAGATAGCTCTTACTTTGCGTCATAACATATCTGATAGCGGTGAACCGATAGCACTATTGCTCCAGATGGCTGGTATCGCTTCTCTTCGTGAATCTATCCAATAGTGGTGGTGTGCGCACCGCTGAGATGGTTCGGCAGCCGTGGTCTCCGCGGGCGACGAGTGAGGCAAGGGTCGTGGTATTCAATTGGTCATCGAAGCGTCTGTGCTCCCAAGTGTGGGGGAGACGTCGGCCTCAAACTTCACCCAACCTCCGCTCGCTGTTGACAACACCGACAACATCTATTATCCAGGACACCTCGGAGCGCGAATTGCATGTATTCCGCTGCAACGTTGCGATATTGTTCCACCTGCCAAGAGCCGCTGGCCTTGTTTGTACTTGCGAAGTGCTCCGATCTATGGAGGGTTCATGTCCGGCGCGGTGGTTCGGTCCCCATTCCACAGCTATGAGTGCGTGTCTGCAATCTGTACAACCATGCTGTGCGAAAATGGAAAAAGCATGGACATACGTCACTTGTGATGATGTAGTTTCATAACTGAATTCTAGTGCGCAGGGCAGTATATGTACTGCATCTTGCTCTTCTTCATTGAGACGAACAACAATCACAATCATGGCATCTCCACAAGTCATTGCAGCATGTGTGCTTGCGCTGTTCGTCTATCTGACCAAAATCATATGGACCGCTTTCTCTTCTCCAATCTCCTCTATCCCAGGCCCCTGGTACTCGCGATACACAAGTCTCGTTCTCGGCTACCACATCCTGACTGGCCGACGCATGTTCTACATTGACGATCTGCACAAGAAGCATGGCAGCGTAGTCCGTCTCACGCCGAAAGAAGTCGCCATCTCCGACATGGCTGGCGTGACGCAGATCCACAAGATTGGATCTGGGTTTCTGAAGAGCTCGTTCTACGACTTGCTCGTACCATCCGCATCTGAAACGCCTGGTCTGTTCGCGGAGCGTGATGCACATGCTCATGGAGTGCGAAGAAAGTTTTTTGCGAGGCCGTATAGTAATACTAACATGAAGGCTCATTGGGGGCAAGAGGTCAGGAAGAAGGCCGAGATGGCAGCGGAGCGGATCCGAAACGAGGCTTCTGGCGAAGGGAATGGTGCAGACATCCTAAAGTGGTGGACACTGATGGCTACGGATGTCATTGCACACATAAGCTTTGGAGAGAGCTTTCACATGATAGAAAGTGGGCAGGTCAGTCAGCTTGAGAAGCACAAACATTGGCGCAATGCTGAATTGTATGTCAGAAAACGCCATACATCCACGCCCTTCAAAATGCAGCGCTAGGTGCCGTACTACGCTCGCAAGTACCTCTCATCCACAAGCTTCTGCGCTACACGCCGATCAAGCGCGCTCAACAAATCTCCAAAGCCGACGAGGTCGTGTACGAGCATGGATCCCTTGCCCTCAAGTACATGCAAGGAGACGATGGCAGCACGCTGAATGTCTTCGGTCAAATGCTCGAAGCAAGCGACAAATCCGAGAAGACTCTCCTTACCGGCGACGACGTCAGGGAAGAAGCAAAGAACTTCATCATCGCAGGGTCCGACACGACCGCCGTCACGCTCACGTACCTGGTCTGGGCCGTGCTCAAAGACTCCAAACTGCGGAACATGTTGGAGGAAGAAGTTGCGCGATTCAGCGATGATCTTGATTTGGTCGAGCTGGAGGCTGCGCCTGTTTTGAACAGCGTTATCAATGAGACCTTTAGGCTCTACAGCGCAGCTCCGAGCTCTTTGCCGAGGGTTGTGCCAAGTCAGGGCATGAATGTCGGCGGATACTATATTCCAGCGGGCGTGGAAGTGAGTACACAGGCGTATACTACGCATCGCGATCCGGCCGTTTGGGCGGATCCACTTCGGTGAGTACATCAACTATGGGGTACGCGTGCACACAGGATCTAATATATTTAGCAGCTTCGATGGTCTCCGCTTCATGAACTCGTCTTTGACAGCTCAGCAGAAAGCTGCGTTCATGCCCTTCGGAGGGGGTTCACGGATCTGTATTGGAATACACTTGGCGTGGATGGAGATACGTATTGCTGCGGCTCTTTTCTTCAGACAGTGTCGTGGTGCACAGCTGAGCAAGTGCATGGACGATGATTCAATGGAGATGGATAGTAGGTTCTTGGTGGCGCCGAAAGGCGGATGTTGCTATATCACCTTGCGATAGTGTGGAGGATGGGTCGTGTTGGTTTCATTTTCTCGAAGTATAGGGTAGTTGAGGTCACTTCGATCGAAGCATTGACGATGAATCACGTGCTGCTGAGACATTCCAGTTTAACATGCCAAAGACGTGTATGCATCCTCAACACGGTTGTCTTAGCGCAGGCTACAACATACAGACACCAGCCCTGGGCATGAAAGGGGGAAGGGAATCACTGATAACAGTCGCAGAATGTACGAAATAGAGAAAAAATCGCGGTGTTCATTATGGTGTGCTCATGATCCGTCGTATACCCCAACCAGTCTTCCGTTCAGCTGTGGCTTGACTTGGCCTATACATTACGCGACAGTGGCGAGACAGCGTGGTCGAGACCATGCCTGTTGATCATCGAGTTGGCTGAATAGGCACCCAAGAAGACGGTATCATTCCAAATAGTTCTCGATCGACAAGGTAGCTGATGTGTCGCAGGACATGTGAAAATCGGGTGGCGTGGCGTTGTGGCGGTGCAGTGTGGCTCAGTCGCACCTTCCGTCATTCGCTGTTTGGGCAGGCGCGTGGGGAACTGGATCCCTGACGTAGTATCCGTTAAGCGCGCAACAGGTTACAGATTGGCCCTCTTGGCTCGTTGTTCGTCGCAGGCCATAAAAAGAACAACCTCCTCCAGCCATTGCGCAAAAATAGACTGTACCCCTCTTTGCTCGCCCATTCTCCTATTTCCTACGCCTTTTCCCACCACCGCCTTCACCCGCTACACCTACGCGTCTTCAGCTCCACGACTCTCGATACCCCGCAAACGCGCCGTCTGCCAGCATGAGCGGCCATGGCGATCCACGACTGCTCTACACCATCGGGGGCATAAAAGCCTACCACATCCAGCAGGGCGAGGAGCACTCGCTCACCCCATCAGGGCCGCAGACGCTCTCCCTCCTGATGGTGCCCACCAACTCGCCCTTTGCAGATCTCAGCAACACGCGCGGCCAGAACGAGGCGCCCGAAGAAGACTTCTATCTGCACCTCAACCTCCCCCCGGAGCTCGACCTCCCTCTCCCTGCGACCACCCAGATCTACCACCAACCGCCCCGCAGCTACCTCATCCCGCGCTGGGACTTGGGCCCCGAGAGCGGCGCATTCACCCGCATAGAGTTCCCTGCGCTGGGCAAAGGCCCGGGCTCAGTCACGCAGGAGGACATCGACACCTTTGAGACTATCTTGGCGCAGTGCACAGCCTTCCTCGAACGTGCCCAGGCGCCGCAGCACGACAAGAGTAAGGGCGGCCTCAAGGCATACAACCCGCAGGACTATGCCCCAGGAGAAGCATATGCGGGGTCTAGCAACCAGCCCCACGGTGAGGTGGTTCTCATTGACGAGGAGAACGGCAGCATCGTAGGCCAACTTGCAGACGGCGCCCAGATCATCGAGGACCCCAGCATCAAGAAGGGATCCAAGAGTGAGTGTTCCCTTGTCTTTTCTGCGTATCCGTCGCTCATGCTAATGTAGACTCAGACCCAGTCGAAATCGTCGTGTCACCCGATGGCAAGAGGATCAACGTCAGGCCACTCGAGGACGACTTCCTCGACATGGCCCGCCATCCCGCCTACAAGGACTCTGGCCTCGTGCAGAATGCAGCTGCTGCCTCGCGACTCATCGTCACTGGGTCCAGCTATCTCAGCAACATGATGGTGTCTGGTGCCGAGGGCTTTATTAACAAGACCAAGCCCAACGAGAAGCCCATGGTCTTCCAGCCAGCCACCCACGATCGTGTCCGCAAGATCAACAGCCTGACCACTAGCGTTGCAGGCGCCTCTGCAAAGACCGTCGGACAGCTCACAAAGTATGCCCAAAACGCCGCGGCAGGTATGGCAGGCCACAAGAACAAGGTCCACAAGACCAGGAATGAGGACGGCACCCCGAACGAGAAGTACAAGCCCGGCCTGCTCAACAAGTCGTTGATAGCATTCTCCACCATCGCAGACGGCATCTCATACTCAGGAAAGAGCATCCTGACCCACGGCGGCGCCGCAGCCAGTGCCGCCGTTGGACACAAGTACGGCTCCGAGGCAGGCAGCATCACCAGCGACCTCGCCGGCGGCGTCAAGAACGTTGGCCTCGTCTACATCGACGTTACTGGCGTCAGTAGACGTGCTATCATCAAGTCTGTCGCCAAGGGCATGGTGGTTGGCAAAGTCAAGGACAAGAAGGGCAACGAGCAGACTGTCATGGTCGGAGGCGGCGATGGCGGCGCGTTACAACCCCAGGACCTCGACCCTAAGATGGGCGCGAGCAACACAGGGGCCACTCCGAGCATTGCAGGCTCTGCGCCGGGAGGGCAGGTGGGCTTTGGCAATGCCGCGCCCCCAAGTTATAGGAGTGGTGTGGGGGAGTCGTTGGAAGGGCAGCCAGCATACTACCCCAGTGAGAAGAGGTGAGACGGCCGGTAGAGTGGTTATGATTTGATGATACTAGCATGCATTACTGTACTTGAGGCGGGTGTCGTTGCGCTGGTCATGGATACTATTGTTCTCTTTCGTATTGTCTATGATATTCCGATCAATACATACGTCCGAACAGGTTGGTTGGGTTGGACCTTTCTTACCTGTCGATATAAATCTTGCATTCAAAATATTCAATACAAACAACGACGGCTTTTCCTTCTTCGATGGAATATTCCCGCGCACATCTCCGCCTCCTCCCTCGTTGATCTCCACTGTAATCGAGGCCCCTTACACATATATACTCATCTAACTCCAGCATCCCTTGTCTACTCTAACACCAGCATCCCCAGCCGGCAATTAGACAAGGATAGATGGTCTAGCACTACCTTACCTTGCAAGGTCTGATCGCCGCGCGGACCTCGGAAATCGCGGGTGTGGTGAAACACTTAGTCCGCGCGGAGTATCTATCTGTATGCACACAGTGTTGGTGGGAGATTGGGGCGGGAGGCGCGTGTTAGACAGAGGATGTAGGGATGTGGTGAGGAGAGGAGGGTAGGGGGATAGGAAGATATTGCAAGGTCAGGTGAGGTGCTATGAGAAAATATATGAGCATCTGACCGCGACTTCCATTGCACCGTTTGCGAGGTAGTAAGGGACGTGATCGGATCCTCAGTCACAAGCATATAGTGAGATGCAGTTCTTCCTTAGCTGTCCGATTGTTTTTGTGTCGGTTCGGGACTGTTAATGTAGCGTCTTTTCTTCGCTTGTATAGTAATATTTCATGATTTGCACCGCGATGAGATCACTTGAGGAGATGTACGTTGCTTTGAAGGGGATTTTCTCGCGTGATGTGAAACATTTGGCATCCTAGTACGGTAGTCACAACGGTTTTATCATACCAGGGCCACATATCTTAGATGGCTCGGAGTATTAACATCGGAAAATCGTGGCGTCGCGAGCTTGTGCGTATATACGGGCGATGAGGTGGACTTGATCGACGGGTACATGATCCCGCGTGATGTGAAACATTTGGAATCCTGGTACGTTAACGTTAGTCACAACGGCCATTACGACAGCAGAGCCACATATCTTAGATGGCTCGGACTATTAAAATCGCCATCGAGATTGTGGCGGTCTCGCTTATGCATATGGGCGATGAATATAAGTGCCTGGTTGCGGTATGGTGACCTGTAATCGATTTGGAGCTTGATCTGCGCCGTCTTCTTATGCCATTTGGGGTCTGACTTTCTAGATAGTGTGCAAAATGGTTATGCCGCAGAGCAGAGAGTCGCCTTCCTCTGCATTGCGTGCATGCGCCTCAAGATCTGAACCAGGTTACAAGACACATGGTCCGATGTGCAATCTTGCATCGCAGAGTGTGTAGCAATACTACTAACATGCTCGTGGCGCAAGATGGACACACCTGCCTATCGCATGCATGTATCCTCCATCCGATCTGTCATGCCCAGGGGCGATCAAATCGGGTTTGAGAAGCGAAATGGAGAAAGCTCAAAGGGGTGAGGTTGACGTCGGTGACATACCGAGTATCGAGGGGAAGTGGATCGTGGTGAGCGGGTATTGCCCGGATCGAGGGACGATGACTAGGATCTTGCCGTATAGGTGGTGATTGACATTGTCAGGCGGAAGTGTTCTCCGACAAATGGGTGCTGTCATCCACGCCAGTCAAAACATTGCCTATCAACATACCATTCACATACATGTCTTCTCCCTCCAGCCTTGGACATATCAATAGTGGTGGTGAAAAGCAACAAACACGACCAATTCAAAAATAATCAGATCCCGTCACCCATACTTCTCCAAACCTTCCCTCCCAATCCACATATACCTCTTCCACATCGGAGTATACATCCCTCCTCGCATCCCCCGAACTCCTTTATGCTCTCCTCGGTCCAGCACGTCCGGAGCAATACTATTCGCCCTGGTGGTTCTCCGAGCTCGCTTAACCGCGCACCGCAAGGCTCATCCATGGCGCATGGTATAATGGTAGGTGGTAAGCGAATATACCTCGAGTGGCGTTTGAATTTTGCGTCACAGCCAAGTACTATCTAATTCATCGTCTCTGGACCCTTGTTGCAAATAAAACGTTACCCTGGATATGTGACGTCGTCTCAATGTCGACATAACGATTTTGGCCATTGGGATACCTGCAGACGATTTGCTACAACCCAAACAAACGAGCATAACTACCTTCAACCAGATATAACATCCTTTTCTCTTGCAGCTTTAAATATAGCACCGCCCAGCCTTTGACCGTCTCCCTCCCCGCCCGCATGAAACAAAGTAATTGTCATTGGACCAAGCCATATCAAACACTTACCTACCTGCCCATTGCGCACAGGATTGTTTCAACCTCGCGTCTCGTCCCGAGGTGCATATATCACCATCTAGGATATTTTCTCCGTCGCTCGTTTGCTTGCAAATCATACGGAAGCTCTACTATCGACTAGCAATGTGTTTGATGACCAGCGTGGATGATATGCGATGCGGTGCGATGCGATGCGCGGGAGGCGCCGTGACTCTTGGCTTTCCACGTCACAGACCTGCCTACCTATCCCTACTTCAGCACACATATTCATACTTATTGGTTATTTGTTAGTCATCCCTCAGGTGCATGCGCACATACTGCCAGCAATTTGTTGACCACGTGGGCAGCCACGGCGATGCCATGTGCAGGTGCTGTGGAGTAGGGAGTGGAGAAGCAGGTGGAGCGTGGAGCTTTCTCCGGGAAAAATGGCTGCGTTGAGGAATTTCGTTGGGCTGCTGCGCGGGAGGAAGGGGGTGGGTTGGTATATAGATATAAGTTCGATGAGTCAAAGGAAATCAAATAAATCAATAACTACTTTTCTGGAGATTTCGAGAACATTCTGATTGATACATCATCTCTACCTGGTCATTGTCTGGAGCGATACAATGATCTTCGTCGTCGAAGCTCTCTCCGTAGCCGTCATCTCAGGCCTCAAGCTCACAGCGTGGTATCTAGCATTCAACTGGCTAGGGAAATACTGAGCCTCAACACCACCAACATCAGCACCAATATCAGCACCAACACCAACGCTGTGCAAGTGGGCATGGCATCGTCCAAGTGTTGTTGATGCCATCGCCCCGCCAAATGGTGTGCGCACTCCCCAACACCAACCGAGTCACCGAACCCCGAATCTACCCCGCATCACAGCACAGCACAACCCGACTACCCAACTCGCTTCGATATCATCAACACCTCTAGACAATCAGGAGCAGCATCCACCATCCCGACATCCCGCTTTAAAAGCACTTCGAACCAGCATACTGCGACAATATGCCCTCCCCCCCTCCACTCACATTCTCCACCCTCCCCATCCTCCCCCTCTCGCACGCCCTCGACCCCGCCACGAAGCCGCAATTCCTCTCCGACCTGCGCCACGCTCTGCTCAACGTGGGATTTCTGTATCTTTCAGAAACGGGGTTGCCGGAGCAATTGGTCAGCGATGTGGTGAGGGAGTGTCAGGGGTTCTTTAGGGAGTTGCCGGAGGGGAAGAAGGAAGCGATTGAGATGAGGAATGAGAAGAGTTTTTTGGGGTGGAGTAGGGTGAGTTCTCTTTTTTTTTGGTTTTGTTTGATTGATGTGCAGGGGCGTGGTGGGTATGGTATGGTGTGGGGAAGAGGATGTGTGAGTGTTATGAGGTAGATTGTACATGGGGATGGTCTATGTCTATGGTCTATGGTCTATCGCTGGTGATGCGTGGAAAATGCAGTATGCGAAAAAGTGTACAGGTCGAAAGCAAGACAAGGAGATGCGTCGAATCATGAAGGAACATTGCTTCACCAGCTTGAACGCCAAAATGCAGAAATGCAGCCGGGTATCTCCCAGTGTACAGAGAAAGGAAACCATGTTGTCTGCGCCTGCCATTGTCACTTCCACCTTTTTGTACAGACGCCTTTTCTAGGAATGAACGCTAATGGACTTTGATAGCTCGACAATGAGACAACGGCGTTGAATCCAGATCATCGCGAGCAGCTCGATCTCTCAACACCACATCCTGTTCCGGGACCGGACGCACCACTGTATCACAACCTCTTAGCACCAAATCAGTGGCCATCGACACAGTATCTCCCGAATTTTCGACCAGTGTACGAAGACTATATGCGGCGCATGTCGCACATCTCGACATTGTTCACCTCGTTAATTGCGGAAGCAATTGGGCTGCATCCCGATGCGTTCGACAAGTTCTTCGACGCGAACCAGCAGCACAAATTGAAGATTGTACAGTATCCGGAGGTCGACGTGCCAGAGCTGCCCGCGGGTGCAAGTGAGATGGACAGAAAGAAATGGGAGATCAAGCGGCAGGGTGTCGGTCCACACAAAGACAGCATGCTGACCAGCTACCTTTTACAAGCAAGCAACCAGCTCGGTCTGCAAGCGCAAAACGCCAAGGGAGAATGGATAGACTGCAAGCCCATCGACGGCACGCTTGTCGTCGCAATCGGACAAGGCATGGAAGCTCTAACAGACGGTGTATGCGCGTCGACTACCCACCGGGTACTGAGTCCACGCAAGGGCGAAGGAGCGCGCTACTCGGTCCCGTTCTTTCAGGGTGTGAGTTACGATGCGCAATTCGAGGCCATGGATGTGCCCGACGAAGTCCTCCGGCTGCGGGACGAGGCACGCAAGGCGCGCAAGGACGATGTCGAGTTTACGTTCGTAAAGGGCCGATGGGGTCATCTAGGTGAAGCGACGCTCATGAACAGGGTCAAGAGCCATCCAGACGTCGGCGAGCGCTGGTATCCTGAGCTACTGCGGCAGATTCGCGCGCAGCAGGCGGCGAATGGTACAGCGTCGTAGACCAATGGAAAGTGTTTGCATCATCCATCGCCATGGCCATCGCGACTTTGGTTAGAATCAGCCGTAGTTGCATGCACACCGAACTGTTGCAGAGCTGGTGTCGCGCGCCCTTCCATTGTAGTAGCGTTAAACGCCCATCGGACGGCTTGCACGCACGCGGAAAGGTCCTCCGCATTACGATGCACGCACGTTGACGCGTCCATCGGCACGCAACAGTTACAGACCTCGACGATGCGGTGAACAAATGCGGTATGGTTTACCAGCTTACTGAACTGGTACGAGCGAGCCGCTTCAGCTTCCTCAAGTGCTTGGCCACATGGGAAAAATGCCAGGAACCATGTCCTCGGAAGCGGCGGGTAGGCGCTCGGACTGCGCATGAAGCTCACGAGGATTTTCTCGTGGCCTCGGCACTTCGGCGACGGCCAGAAAATGGGTGGTGGTAGCGGCTGCATGCATCCATACGGTCGCCATGCTGCGGTGCAGAGCAGCTATTTGCAGAGCGAGGGGCTCTCGTGCGTTCGTGGGGGCGCTGGCTCAGCACGGTTGGGCCAAATTTGATATTTGGATTGTTTCAGCGGCTGCTTTAGGCGCATCCGAGCGCGTGTTGAAATTGACGCTTGTGCTGATGGGCTCGGGTCGGCAAAAGTGGAGTTCGATCTCGGGAGATTTTGGAGGCACGCCCAGCATTTTAAGATTTGAGCGTCCAAAAAGAGCCTGAGGCGGTGCGGCAGGAGCGTATCGACCCAGTTTCCCACGAGGCAAGCGAAGTTATAGCCAAGGGTCCATAGAATATTCCACCGCGTGTGCTCAGTGCTTCCAAGGTCGGCGTCCTGAAGTCATCGTTTTTGGCACCGTTGCGAGGCCCAATCCAGAGCTTGATGCCGCAAAGCTGGGTGATCAAAACACAGGACGGGTCCGTTCGGGTCGCATTGCCGTGCAGCTCCTTCATGCACGCGGATCAATAGTGGAACTCGAGGGCACTCGTCCAAGTATGAAAAAATCAAATGTCCATTATCGTATTACGCGTTGAGTAGTCGTTATGTGTACAAGGGCAGATTCCTGCTCTGGGGCGCCTCTAATGCAAATATGCACGAGGCCGATTACAGGGCCATCCTGTTGCTGGCTCGACGGGGTATCCTAGTCTCCAATTACCACGGCCATCCCGGACACCACGTCTGACGATTTCCCAACATCCATGAGAGTCGTCAAAGTAGGCCGGGAGGCTTCCACAGCCCTCGCGGCTGGCCAACGGTGCGGGGTCTGAGGCTGAGTCTCGACAGTTCGAGTCATCCGAAGGAATTCCAAAGGCAGATGATGCCTGCAAAGCAAAGAGTATCCGAGGAGGGTGTTCAGTGCTCCACCTTCATGTTAGGCTGCATATGATACACGATATGTTGCCCCTGCTCATTCATCATCTGAGGCTGAGTATGTGGAGCATGTGCCATCATGGTCATCTCGCCGCCATGGGTGACTTGCGGGGCGTAGTTCTGGTGTGGGCCGCTTGGATAGGAAGTGTATGTCGGTGGTGCGTGCTGTTGTGGCTGAGGATGCGAAGGCTGATGGTTCATCGGAACGCTCATGTGTCGCTGGTAATCTGACGGATGGGGCGAAGCGTGGGAGGTGGGCGTCCCGTACCCGGACATGGACATTGGTTGAGAAGTGACTAGAGACGGGTTCTCCAGTGGGTAGGACATTGCGCGCGCATTGCTCTCCATTCCATACGAGTTTGGATACGACATGGCCGAAGACTCAACAGCGTGGATTGAGGGATCCTGGACAGGCATCGAGACTTGGTGGTGCTGTGGGTGATTTGTAGGATGAGGGCTCCAACGGACAGATTCTGGATGAGGGGCCTGTACGTCTCCCATGGTTGGGTGCTCGACATGCGGTGAGGAGACATGGTGGCCATACGCATGTTGCTGTTGCGCCTGCCAATGTGCTGGCTGGGAAACTGGGGTGGACATCTCCGGAACTGAATGCACGCTGCGAGCAGTGCCGGTGGACGACCTCCGAACGTGACTGAGCATTTGAACACGATCACTGGGCGATGGTGCGCCTATGGTCTTGTTAGCATTTGCGTGGTTCAAGGTCAGAATTGTGCTCGTCACAAGGCGCCTCAAACTGGCGAGCGGAACCGCCGTTACAGATGCTGCACGTCGCCCGAAGCGGAAGCGCGAGCATTGCACGTTAACGGCTGGCGCCATGGAAGCGGGAACAGCGGGAAAGTGAGGCGAAGAAGCAAAGTGTGCAGTTCGCCAACAGGTGGAACAACTGATCCAAGCTCTGAAACCATGAAATTCATCACATACCTGTGCCGTGCTCAGGAACCGCCAGCGCTGAGACCGCATGTCCCAATCGCGCACGAAGGACAGCGTTTTCTTGCTCCAGCTCCTCGTTTCTCCGCATCAGATCCATCATTCTTGAGGATGCTCCGCTGTCGAGCTGAGCAGTGAGGTCACGCACTTGGTGCTCCAACGTGTCGATGTGGTCCTTGGTTCTTTGGCGGATGGCTCTTTGAGCTTCACGGTCATTTGCCCTCTTCCGTTCCAACTGGGCGGCTGTGAGGGTTGTGACACTGCGGGTGCCAGCTCGTGATGGCCGCTTCTTGGAACCCGGAGTCTGCTTTCTTGACTCGGATTCAGAAGAGTGGCCATCGTAGGGCGGTGATTTCTTCAGAGTGTCCATGTGAGGTGAGTGATAGCTGGAGGTACTCATGTAGTCGCTCCGATAGGCGATGGGGTCTCGGTAGTGGAGTACTGAAGTCATGGAGGATCCGCGAGGGGCGGTGAGGACTGCAGGCGTTGTGCGGGTTGCTATGTCAGCGGGGCTCCAAGCACGGGTCCAAGCGTCTCTCAGAGTGGTGTGCGTAGAGATGAATGGCGAGGGAAGGATCAAGGTTGTGTGAATGGAGATGTTGGAGGGGTTTAATGTAGAGGTGCGGCTGGGAGCACAGATGTATGCTCGGAAAAGTGAAAGCGTGTGTAGGGCGGAAATTAGACTGGCTGGTAGTGTAGGAACCTGGCGAGCAAAGGAAAAGCGGTGGAGTTACCAGGGAGGCATTGCGGAACAGGACCTGGCTATAACCTGCTACGATGACTGAGGAGTAGCGGCGCTCGCGTCCCATGGACCATGCCTTGGACCCCCGGCCTAGCTGCTTTCTTGATCCTGGATGCTCAAGGGAGCCACACGCACACGTGGGTCACAGGGAATTCGTTTCATGTCTGGCTGCTCCGGTGCCACAGAGCGAGTTAGCGACTGCATGGTGCTGGTCTAGCGTGGCTGTGATTATCGACTGGGCAAACAGGCGCGGCATGAAGGTCTCCCAACGGCGGTGCCTTTCATGCACCCTGCGTCTCGACAGACTACAGCTGCCATGGCTGTTCTGGAAGGGCACTAGCAGCACTAGGCCATGCTAGAGCCCCCCACTTGCTAGACGACGTGTGGGAAGTTCCTGCACGACACCACCACCACTGGCAACACGGACGCCCTCGGGCCACCTTACCTGGAGGGCGGCTGGCGGCATCGCTCCGCTGCAGAGGGTTGCAGCAGGCACGTCAGCAGGGAGGCGAAGACACAGCGCGGCGGGCGGCGGCGACTTCGGTGCACGCAGCTGGCCGATTCTGCTCACAGCAATGAATGAATGGGCGAGGCGGCCCGTAGCGAGGACGAAAGCAGAGCATCGCGGGCGGAGGTGACGTTTGAGGAGTGTCTGGCGCAGACGACGGCCTGCGTACAGAAGCCAGAGCATGAGGCGGAACTCGCCCCACAATCCGGGCACGTGGACCCCTGGTCGCTGTGACCGGGGTGTCTAAACTTTATGCGATCCACCGTCTGGCGTGCGAGCCAGTCGTCACACTCTGCTGGCCCTGCTGGTCCTGCTGTCCCAGCCAACTTGGCTAGCGGGCAGGTACACCGCGTAGGATGATGATTGTGCGAGGCCTGGCTAGTGGCAGATCATGTCGTTGTCTGGGAATCCTGGATCATGTCTGCCCAGGTCGGCGAGCACGTCTGGACGACGTGCACCGCCATACCGCAGCGGGAGTCCGTGTCGTCTCTGTGTCCCTGAATATTTACCGCCCCAACTTGGAGCGAAGAGGCACCGATATCCGATGGACAGAGTGTGGAAGAAGACCTAAACTTTGTTATCTGTCTGCTGTCGCTGGCCTGTTTCATGTCCTTCCATGGCCAGGTTGCATGCACTCCGTTTGTGTATCTGCGCGGTGGAGCCACCGCAGGGCGGTAGAGAAAGCCGTGCCGTCATCGCACGCTGGCTGCTCGCAGGCTCGTGGAGCGCCTCCCGCCAAATGAGCTCGAGCATGGGCCCATGTCTGTGATGCGCTCCTTCAGCACGCATCGTGATGCATCCACCTGTGCCTGTGGCGCAAAGCTGTTCTGGGTTGCAATACTCCGCTTCCGCAATAGTGCTGTAGGAAGACAGGCATCTGCATCCGACGAGGCCCAACGCCAGATCATGTCAAGTGATACGCCCGCTCATTGCGATGGGCAACAGCGACTACCACAACGAGGTGATGTGCCAATCACGTCAAGCGCACATCCTCGCGCGTTCGCTCAAGCGAAAGCATGCAGGCCCACCGCTTCCAAAAGCACTGGCTTGGCGGGGGGCGCTGGCGGACTTTCTCAACTTGGGCGCACACAGATTGGCGAGCCCTGTGACGCTCGAGGCACGCGATAGAGTTCAGGTAGAAACGCTAGAAGGCGTAGAAAGGGCCATGTTGCATTGCTTTGCGTGTGTGTGAAGGGGGCGCGGTCGGTGGTCGCACGAGCATCGGATGGCGCCCGAAGAAAGTCTGGCGATGTTTGTTTGTTTCGGCGAATGGGCGTTGTCAGCCTGTCACCGTCTCAGGTGTATCGCGATATGGCGACAGACGTCAAATAACGTTGCTGCTAACCCAGGCAGGCGCAATTGTTGCAGAAGGTGCGCCGCGTAGGTTTTGCTTCTTTCGACCCACCCCTCGCATCATGTTCCAAGCACAAGCAACACGCTGCAGAATAACAAATTCCTCTTCAATACTCTCTCAATATCTCGCATGAATGCTCCATCTCCAAGCGTGCCGCGCCAGTCGGCCCTTATACCTAGCGTTGCCGACGAAAGGCCTCGTTCGAGATCAATTACAATATACCGCATCGCGTGTTGCTGTTGGCGCATACAGGCGAAAATTGCAGGTGTGGCTGGTGGACGACAGGTTGTTTTTCTTCTCTCTGAAAGAGGTGTACACAGGCGTGTATAACTTGTTGCAGGGCATCAGCAAGAGATATTATCTGCTACACAAGGTGCCTGTGAAGGTCTGCGCACCCCCGGCGCCAGCATGCGGTACGGCTGCAGCATCGTAATCTTCAATTCCAGCCAATGTGACCACTCGACGGAAAGAATGATAGAAAGCACCTACACAAGCACCGCTGCGCACCGCAGGTAGGTCGACTAGCCGCAGGGCGCTCGTAAACCTGCGGAGGATGTGAGCAGTAGCGCCCAAATGTAACAGAGAAGGGCCGGCGCCAGCCCAACGAGCATCCCTGAAACAGCAGCCATCGTCACGCTGGCTGTGAAGCTCCTACATGCGTACGAGGTGCCTATCATTGCCGCTCGAATGTGCTGTGCTGTGCCTGGCAGGCCACACTGCAGCCCATCACCAAATCCATGCCGCGATCACCTCTGCGCACAAGGGCGCGCGGCACCTCGCCCAGGTCCGCTGCCATGCTCCTACCTCGCACCTGGGCGTCCGCACTCGTCTCACCGCTCCACGCGGTAGTTGGAGCTGTTGTGTAACCCCTCCCGCCGTTTGCCTGAGTACGCTGCGCACCGGCTCGCCTGCCTCGCGCAATTGGCGGCTGCATGCAAGCAGAGTTCACAGGGTCCTTTACGTCCACATGGGTACCATGTTTCGAGCTCCACGTCCGTCCACGATTGCGCAACACGGACGTGCCAATTTAGTCGTCCCTCATGGCCAATTGTCTGTACTCTACCTCGGGACGGTGCACATCATCAGTGGGCATGGCGTCTTCGCACGTTCTTCGGCCACGACCTTCTCCACCGCCATCATTTTCGAGGGCCTCTAGATCGTGGTAGCGACTTGGAGCGACCCTCGACCCATTGACGCCACAGGCACCCGACAGTCCGTCTGAACCTTGGAACGCTTCTTCCGCGCGACGACTGAGGCCCCGGCGTTCAGCCGCAGGACCAGGGCATCAGAACCCAGAAATCTGCCCGCGCCTACACTCGGACCACCCTCTTGCATCCTCGCAACTGGCCAAACGCTGGTAGCGCTGCGGCCAGGGCAGTCTGAAACAACCATGATAACCTACCTCTGCGCAGAATATACACTTTGCGGGAGCTACCAAGTCCGCACTCCACCAGCAGAATGTTCCACAAGAAACAATTGACGTCTTCGGCCGACTCATAGCTGTGGATCAATTCTCCGCCTCCTGAGTTTCGTTGGCGTCTTTGCTGAGCCACGCCGGTGCCATATTAGCATCGCGTCATCGGTACACTGCACCATACACAGTCGAACGTGTGGTTCAGAAGCGCGGGTGCTGGGAAATCAGTTTCGGCACCCGCTCGTACAGAAACTTCGGCTTCAACCGAATACCACGTTCCGGTCGCGGTCGCTTGCCTGACTGCACTGTACATGCTGAGCTGCGTGGTCGCGATGCATGTATCTGTTCGAAGCCTAGGCTGCTGCACGATCCGAAATTCTGGTCGTCGCGTAGACATTTGTAGCCAAGCGCTCGCTCACCGTCTGGGCAGAGCAGACGCGTGCATTCGCCTTCGAACTTTCAGCCGCATGTTTTCCGCACACAGGATCGGCCCCAAAGCGATCGCGTCTTCTGGTGGTATTCGCACGTGCACACACCCGCCACAAGTGTCCTTCGGCATCCGCATTTCGTAGCCGACGATCGGGTTCATTGTTGCGATATCTATCTAAAGCACACCACTCGTCCTTGCCCGGTCCTGGCGTATGCTCCGAGCACCTCGAGAACAGCAACGCCATCGAATCAATTACTCGCTAGCACATGATGACGCTTCGTATGCGCCAGCACCACTGCAAGGACGGACACTAGAATCTTTGCTAGAACGCCATGTCGGGCATTCTGTGCAACTCATCTCCGCATTGTGGCATTGTCAAACGCCACCACCATCTGCAACAAGCGGATGTATCCACAAGCTATCTCACTCCTTTTTGATGTACTTGTCGAAGATCTTGGAAATCTCGTATGCGCTCTTCTTCGGGTAGCGCTTCTGACCGCCCTTGTAGTCCACGTAGCACACGCCGAACCGCGTCGTGTAGCCCTCCGCCCATTCGAAATTGCTACACATTATCTGTCAGTGATATAGCCCATCCAATATTATGCGTTCTATATGCGTTCAGGGCTGGGAATGTCCGCGGAGCTGTTCAACATGCATTCGGTGCTACTCGGGCGGGCGGCATGAATCCTGATACAAGACAGGTATCCGCCGAACGACAGAGGTGGAGATGGAGAAGGGAAATGGTTCTAACGTACTCCATAAGGCTCCACGCTGAGTAACCCCTTACATCAACACCGTCAATGGTATGGGCGTCGGCCAAGGCGCCAACGTATCCTCTGAAGTACTCGCAGCGAAACCCGTCGTCGAGGAGCTGCTCCAGCGGCAGATCATTCTCGCCCTTCAAACTCGTTCCGTTCTCGGTCACGTAGAACGTTGGACCGCCATAGCGATCACTAAGCCACTTGATCAGCTTCCTGAAACCGAGTGGATTGGGATGAAGCCAGAATGATTCTGTTTCTGGACCAATCCATTCGCCCTTCTTGTTCTGGTACAAGGCTTCCAAATTGCCCAGGTGATCATCCAGCTCTGGCTCGGTGTCCTTGTGCCTGATGTAATTTGCGCAGTAATGGTTCATGCCGTAGAAGTCATTGCTTCCCTTGACGAGCGCTGACTCTTCCGCAGTGAACTCTGGCAGCCTGTCCCCGAGCTGCTTTCGCATCGAGTCTGGGTACTTGCCAAAGTAGACTGGGTCGCCGAACCAGCAGATGGCGAATTCGAGCTTGCGGTCGCACGCCTCGCGGTCTTTGGGGTCTTCGGGATCCCAGGGTTCGGTCCAGTCACCTGAGCAACATCAGCACTGTTCGTTGCGACTTCGCAACTGATGTCAAGTTTGGGTTGCCCCTGCATAGGCTGAGGCAGGATGTGGAACCTTTGCAGGGGGCGGCCACGAGTAACACGTGGAGTTCGCTTACCGTTGAGCGTTATTCCTATCTGGCCTCCGTCCTTGGCCTTGAAATCTTCACGGTATGCCTTAACGGCAGCGCCATGTGCAAGCAGAAGCGAATGTCCCACAATCCACGGCTCTCTACTCGTGTCACCCTCGGCGCTCTTGCTCCGGTCACTGCACCGACCGGGAGCGAACAGCCCAGTGCCGTATCCGAGTATAGAGCTGCACCACGGCTCGTTGAAGGTAATCCAGTATTTCACCTTTGATCCGAATGCCTTGAAACACACCCTAGAGTAGTGCTCAAAGTCCTTGACAAACTCGTCTTTGTTCAACATGCCCTTGTACCGCTTGTGCAGATTGTCTGGGAGATCCCAATGGAAAAGCGTAAGCATCGGCTCGATGCCAGCCTCGATAAGGTCGTCCACAAATTTGACGTAATGCTGGATGCCTTTCTCGTTGACAGGGTCATTGCGTCCACCGAGCGGGATGATGCGGGACCACGAGAGCGAGAAGCGATATGATTTCGCGCCTAGTTTCTTCAGCAGCTCAATGTCTTCGGCAGTGCGGTTGTAAGAGTCGCAGGCTACCTCGCCCGAGTCCCCGCCCGCAATTTTGCCTGGAATGCGACAGAAAGTGTCCCAGATAGAGTCAGCTCGCCCATCTGCCTGCGGCGCGCCTTCAATCTGGTAACTGTAGTCCCGGTATCAGCATGTGACGGACTACAGTCTCGGTAGACTCCACAGCGGGGTCAGGTTGTGTAAGAAGAGCTCGAGTAACGAACCTTGCTGTCGCAAAACCCCACAAGAAACCTTCTGGTAGCTTTGATTGTGACATATTGACCGTGAAACAGGGCACAGATTGCCGAACTGATAATGGTAAATTGAAGGAAGAGTGCAGCAGCGCGGGAAGTATACCTCATATACCGGGTCTGCTGTGTTGGCTGCGGGGAGCTTCCCGTCATAACCGCCTCTACGCGTCGACAAGACTTTAAGAGACGCGCAGTAAGCTCCGTGAGGCAACTCCGGGGGCTGCTCTTTCTCCACGTGTGCCCAAGGGGCGGTGGCATAGCTCTTCGAGTCCTTTGAGTGGCTCTACCCACATCAACCCCGCTCACACTCCCAGTTACCTCACATTGTACACTGCTCGCACATGACGACGCTGCGCCTTCGCGGCTGTTCTGCCAGCCAGGGTCCACGATGATGGAGGCGGTCAATGGAGTGACGGCCCGTCGATTCAGCCTGCGGTTTACCCTGCCTTGGATATGGCGGAGCAGCTTCTTGGGCGGTGTCGGGCATCGGCCATATTCCAGTAGGATCGGAGACAGCGGGGTACAGGCAAGAGTAGGCGAGTTTTCTTAAAGGTGATAGTATCCGTCGAGCACAGCATACTACACAGCGAATAACACCGACTTTCAATCGAGCATGTCGGAATCAACAAACAGACTACAGAGCGTTGAAATCGGAACGTTCTGCTTTGGGTAATTCGAAGCTTGAGCAGAGGTGTGGGGCAACTGCTGACGAGATGCACCAAACTGGATTCAGAAAAGTTTCCGACTGTGACACCATGGATGCCATCAGCTCCATCATGAAAGCGAGAGAACGCGACAGAGTTTGTGTCGGAACGCAGCATCTTACCATCAAGTGAACGGCGGAACACTTCATATATAATGCGCCAGTTGCTGAGAAGACAGGAACCATGTTGAAGAGTATCTCGCATCCAGCATACAACTGCTAAACACTCTCATCGCAATGCTATCCGCTCTTCGAAATCTCCGATCGCGAACATCATTGAGATGCGCGTCAAACATCCGCACAGCAGCCACTCAGGCGCAGAAACGTGCAGGGGACATCTCTGATGCATTTGCGTCGCTCTCTGGACAAGAATTCACGCCGCTTACCCCCGAATATGCTGATCTAAAGAGTCGCCTGATCAAGGGATACGAAAGCGAAGTTCGGGAGTCTTGGGAGCGTCTGCTCCGGGATCTGCGCGAAGAGATTCCACACATTGTCGAGCTTGGTTCAAAGGTCATTCCTGAAATCGCGTTCAAAGACCTGGACAACGCGCCCGAGTCATTCAACAATGAGTTGAGGAAACGAGGGGTGGCTGTCATCAGGCAAGTAGTGCCGGAACAAGAAGCGCTGCAATGGAAAGAGGATTTGAGGGAGTATATTCGGAAGAACCCTCAGACGAAAGGTATGTATCGTACTACATGCAAAGACTTCTCTTGGCTAACGGAGGAATAAGCTTTTCCTGCCGATAACCCTCAGGTCTTCGAGCTGTATTGGTCAAAGACCCAACTCCTCGCCCGCGGCAATCCGAACCTCCTCAAAGCACACCGCTTCCTGATGTCCTACTGGCACAGCCTGAACCCGCACACCCCTCTCTCGACCAAACATCCGATCAGCTATGCCGATCGTCTACGCATGCGCCTGCCAGGGGACGCCAAGTTCGCTCTGGGTCCACACGTAGATGGAGGCAGCGTAGAGCGCTGGGACGAAGAAGGCTACGGCCTCGGAAAAGTCTACGACGCTGTATGGAAAGGAAAATGGGAAGAATTCGACCCCTGGGAGGCAAGCTGTCGTCTTCCCGTCGTCTCCGATCTCCACCAAGGCGTCGGCGCCTGCTCAGCATTCCGCATGTTCCAGGGCTGGATGTCGCTCAGCAACACCAAGCCATTCGAAGGCACGCTTCTCGTTAACCCACTCCTCGCCAAGGCGACTGCATACTACCTGCTCCGCCCCTTCTTCTCGCCCAAGCGCGGCGTCGAGCCAGGCGCGCAGACCGCATCAGAAGCCACCACCAACTCCGACGATTTCCTCGCGCCAGATAATTGGGAAATGGACACTACGCAGAACTCCTGGGTCCAGGGCGCTACCCCAGGTCATGGCCAAGAACTCTCACACCTCCTTCATCCCCACCTCATCCTCCAGAAATCAATGATCCACATGCCTGAAGTCCGGCCGGGAGACTACGTCGCATGGCACTGCGACACCATCCACGCCGTCGACAAGACGCACGCAGGCAAATCAGACTCGAGCGTGCTGTACATCCCCGCTTGCCCCATGACCGAGGATAACGCGAATTATCTGGTCCGTCAGCGCGAGAAGTTCATCAATGGCACGCCGAGTCCGGATTTCGGAGGAGGTGTAGGGGAAGCTGAAAATGTGGGACGTGTCTTGCCTGAGGATATGCCACGGTTGGTTGGCGAGGAGGCGTGTAGGGCTATGGGGCTTGAGGAGTGGGAAAGTGGGGAAAGGAGTTTGACGCCGGGGGAGAAGGTTATTTTGGATCGGGCGAACAAGATTTTGGGATTTTATGAGTGATTGGAGGGCCGGGATGATGGTATGATGGATTGTTATGTGTTTGTATTCGTTGGGTTAAGGTAATCTTGTGCTTTTTTGTTCTTTTGTATGTGCTACTTTTGTCATGCGAACCAGTAGTCTTCTCTTTCACTTCTTCAAGTCATGTGAATTGATCTACAGCCGTTTTCATGTCTTCTGATCTTGTATATGCTACTGTTTGTCGTAGTGTACCTTTCGTATTGTTTTCATTTACTTCTTCAAGTCATATAAGTTAATTTAAGGGCGTTCTTATGTCGTCTGCTATTGTACATGCTACTGTTTGTCATCTTGTACTTTTGACCTTTTTCATTCACTTCTTCAAATCACGTGAAGCTGTCAGCATCTCTTTTCACCGGCACAGAAGCTGTTCGTCAGGTGCACTTTTAGTCTTTCAAATTCACTGACCTATTTCACATGAAGCTTTCACCATCACAGAAAGGCTAGCAGTGATATTTGTTGTTAGCGGCCACGTCTGCGGCCCCTTCCAAGCCGATCTGATTTATCACACTCGGCTACAAATCTAGGACCTTCTCATCTCTACCACGGCCGCCTCAACTCCAGCCATGGCAGCAACAACAACCATTGCCGACAGGAAATTTGTGGCATCAAAGCCAGCCAACCCTGATACCTATTCCTTCCTCGACTTGCCCCCAGAGATCCGCAATTATGTATACCGAATCTGGTTTCACGAGGAGCCCGCGCAGCTTTTCGAATTCGAAGCCGGGCATCTTGCGCTTGTTCAATACTTAGCGGCCGACAAGCTCGCTGAGGCTGAGTACTATTACAAATTGCTGCGTAGGGCCACGCATGGCAGTTCGCTAGCTAAGCCACGACGTATCAGCCATCAAGCGCTGAACGTACTTCGCTCCTGTCGTCAACTGCATTACGAGGCAACACCCATGCTGTACTCTGGCGAGATCTTCATTCACCCACCTCGGCGCAAACACCACGATGCAACAGGGCAATACATCAATTCCATGCCTGTGGCTTGGTTGAAACAGACCGGCTACTACAGCAGCTTCGTCCGCAAGATTGTCATTGACGTTGCAGCAGTTGGCCCACGAGGTTGTATTTGCCGCGGGCCAGATCAACTCGATATGTTCCGCAAAATCGACGGCTACCTTCACATTGGGAATATCGTTGATGATATCTGGACGAGCAAAGCTGGTTTGGATATCGAGTTCACCGACACAGGTCCACTCCCCTCCTTTTGTAGTGTGGGAAACACATCCTACCTCATGCCGCAATCGTCCGCCTGTCATGCGAAACGACTCAGTCGGGCTGTTCGACAGCTTGGACTAGACGATCTAGGCATGAAGAAGTTCCGGAGGGCAATTGCGGATATTGGCATCAGGCCAGATGGGTCGGCTGGAGTTTTCATCCTCCGCACAACTGATTCGTATACCAATCTGCGTTACCAAGAGCTGGCATTTCCTGCAGAACGCAATCCTGTATTCGATCACGCCAGGTTTTTCCAAGTGGATATCGATGGCTCCCTTCGCTTCTCTGACCAGCAGTCAAAAAAGACACCTAAAGGTCTCTTCGATCTTCCCCAAAAAGTGCTCGAGCAGATCGCCGACCACATGCTACGTCCGAACATCGTCCATGAGATCGATCTGGGTTCCAACACGAACTTCTCCAGTCTGTACGGGATCTTTCACGCCCATCGACGTCTGCGCAACGAGACCTTCATCTCATTCCTACGCACTTGTCGATTCAACATCTTCATAACCAGTCTGACGCACGGCGGATTTCCCACTTCTAAATTGAAGCGCTTGCTCCGAACCCGTTTCTGCCGTAGAGATCTCTACGGCACCTCGCGGACTACGTACTTTGGCTTGGATGTCGACTACTCCATTAGTCTTCATATATACCCTGACCAGCATGCATCCCAAGATCCAGGTGTTGTTGAATTCAATATCACGCCCCTTTTGCAAGCCACATTCGCAAGCGCAGGCGGCGAGAACATCTATATCATCGTCCATTACAGCGATGAAATGGTCGAAAAATCTACCATCACTGTCGACGAACTGCGTCACTCGGCCTTGAAAGTGCTCGAGGTGTATGTCAAGGAGGAACACGCTACGGATGCCGGTGTTCTGTGTCCAGAGCTGTGGATGGATGCTTATGGCGAGAAGATTCAGGCTGTTTCGACAGGGTCAGGGCCACTACCAGGCGGGAGGGATCCAGCTGAGCAGTACAAAATACTGTGGCATGCGCGCAAGTTGGGTCGCGACCGTGGGAATGCTCCGCATAGACCAGGAATCAACGGTCTTGCGAGGAGTATGTATCTGTATCTGAAATGGTTGGTTGCGTGAAGGGGCGATTATGCCTGCAATGATTATGGTTCCTTGGAGGATAAGGAAAGTATACGTGGACTGTGAGGAGGATCGAGCGACCATTAGGTGAATGTACTGCCACAATTGCAGTCTGTACCTCAAGATCTCAGGACGACAATCTGGAGCTAGCTTTACAACTCGAGAAATGCAGAGTACACCAAACATAGTATCACTTTATGAAGTCTTGTAGGAATTTATCTCACTTCACAAGTCCCTCGTAGCTTAAACCGTTTGTTCTTGGCGGTCACGTTACCTGGCGCGGTGCCTGGCCACCTACATAATCACCATTACGCTCCAACACGTCACTTCCTTATACTCACCACTTTTTCAATCGAGACATAGCAACTCGGCTATGACGCCCACAATGAACGCCGTGGTATCGACGGCAGCTGATCCCGATGCGCCGTCATTCCTCAACCTGCCCGCGGAGATCAGAAATCTGATATATAGGCTTCTATTTGTTCATGAAGATGATCTGCAACTTGCCGAAGTTGCCGATGGCTGTGTCGCACTTGTCCAGCGCTCATCAGAAGACGACACTGCAGAGTTGGAATATTACCACAGGCTGCTGCGCTACCGCCACAATGAAATGATTCCAAGTACTTCGTTGCCTCAGCCACATCGCGTACGACAGGATGGCCTACATTTGCTCCACACATGTCACCAGGTTCATCACGAGGCAGCACCTATTTTGTATGCCAATACCTTCCTCATTCATGCGACGCGCGGCGAACGTCATGACCCAACAGGACGACGCTTCAACAGGGCTCTGTCTGCTTGGCTGCATCGTATTGGACAACATAACCGCTTTGTACGGAAGCTTGTCATAGACCTCGGAGCTATCGGTCCGTGGGATTGTGCTTGTGGCAATCCAGATAGAGCGGACATACTTCGTGAGGATGACGACTACATCCGTTGCAGAGCCCTTCTGAACGCAATCTGGTCAAGCGACGCAGGCATCTTTGTTTCGTTCATTGACTCCGGACCTATACCCAGCACCTGCATGAGGCCCTTCAGGCGCCCGCCTGGCACACCGGACTCATCTTTCAATCTGGAAAATCTCAATTCGGTCATCCAAAAATTAGCTCAAGATGAGTTAGGAATGAAGAAATTCCGGGGGGCTATTGGCGAGATTGGTCTCTATCCTGATGGATTGGAAGGGGTTTTTGTGTTTCGAACAACAGATTGGGAGGCGCGCCAGGAGGAGTTAAACTCAGATGGACCAGGTAATCCATTCTTCTTAGATGCGAAATTCTTTGAAGTCATTGAGGATGGCACACTACGTTTCTGCGACAACAAAAACCCCATATCAAATCCCACGACCGTGCTCGGATTTCCCTTGAAGGTCTTTGACAAGATCCTGGCGTATACCTTGGACTATGTCACGAGCTATGAGATCGACCTTGACTCTTTCTGCGACTTCACAGATCTTTACGGAATTCTTTTCGTGGATCGTTGGCTACATGAGCATCGATTTGCCAAATTCCTGCTCAGCCATTCCTTCAACATCACCATGATGGTCGACAATAACGCAAACTTGGGCTTCGAGAAACTCTGGCGACTGCTCAACGTTCGGATAGGGTGTCATCGCGGGTCGTATTGCAATGAGACTCACGAGCACAGTCAATTCGGTCTGGATGTGTACTACTCTATCAATTTGCACATCCACCTTGGCACGTGTGCATCCGCCTCCGCACCGATCGGCCCTCGTATCAACATGATGCCGCTGATAGTCGCAACCTTCGACGCCAATTCCGATCGCCAGATCCACGTCCATATACATAGCGGCAGCGGCGAAATCAAATGCAATACAATCTCTATCCAGGCGTTGCGTCGCTCGGTCGTACCTGTACTCCGAGATTACGTGCGTGTGCTTCATGCAAAGGATGCAGGAGTTTTGTGTCCTGAGCTATGGATGGATAGCGAGGGGAAATTGGAGGCTATGTCGACTGGCTCTAGACCGCTTGGACGTGACAAAGACCCAGCCAAGGAGTTCAGAACACTGTGGAGCGCGTGGAAGACTGGATATGTGGACGCAGAGGCGCCGCCTGTTCCTGAGCTTGGTGGGCTTGCGAGGAGCATGTACTTGTTTCTTGAGTGGATTACTTTGTAACGACTGCAAGTTTTGGAGGATCGGCATGAGCATTGGAGGTCTGTTTAGGTGAAGATTCTGTATGAGAAGTTGTTAGCTGATTCGTTCCATGGGACCTACATAGTAGGCATACAGGTACCTTGAGAGACACAACATGACCAACGATTTCTTGCATGTTTTCATAGAAGAGGCGCGACAGCATGTGTCTTGCTATGTGAATCAGGTATGCGCATGATGTATTCTTTCACTCGAAACCGAGTCTCGCGTGATTGCATGCTGACGTTGATCATACGTTGAGAGTCAGGACGCACAGGAATTCTCTCACCTCCAGACATGACACGAGGTAGCGATTAGTCGTACCCGTATGTGCTTTCACTTTACACGTATTAGCGCGGACCCTGTTCTTGGCAGTCACGTTACCCCACTGCTCCAGCCATAATTTGTGCCGTCGGTTTCACCTACAATCTCTCACCTCAGCAAGGCGATAACTTCAACCATGGCGGGACCAACCATGGCTACACCAACCATGGCTACTACAACGCCCATGGTAGCGTCGAGACCAGCCGATGATAATGCGCCTTCTTTCCTCAACCTACCCGCTGAGATCAGGAACTTGATATATGACCTTTTGTTCAAAGACGAACCCGCGCTGCAACTAGCGGTACTGGAGTGGGATCGCGCAAACGACGATCGCGTAACTTAGAGCTTGTGCGGCGCTCTGCAGACGACAACGAAAACGATCACGATGTGATGAGCGCCGGGCATGCAGCACCCGAACCACGTCTTCGACATCAAGAGGGACTGGAACTACTTCGTGTGTGTCGTCAAGTTCACCACGAAGCTGCGACGATGCTATACTTTGATGTATTCCTCGATGCACGACGCGATGGTTTCTACGATAGAACTGGTTTTCTTCTCAATTTGGCTTTTGCAGTATGGCTGCGACAGATTGGACAACATAATAGCTTCGTGCGCAATCTCGTCGTCGACCTTGGGGCCGTTGTGTCATCTCGCTGTGACTGCGACGGCCCTGAAAGACGTGCTACATTTCGCGCAAGCGATGGCTATATCCACTGTGGGACCCTCGTTGACGCCTTGTGGGCGAGCGATAATTCTCTGGCCACCTCATTTATCGATTCCGGACCCGTTCCTACTTACTGCAGAGAGTGGGAACACCTTAATTCGCCTTCCATGACGTCGATATGCAACACCACAAGGCTTCAAAAGGTCTTCCAGCAATTAGGCCAAGACTACCTGGGTCTAAAGAAACTACGAAAGGGTATTGGAGAAATTGGTGTCAGACCAGATGGATCTGCAGGAATCATCGTGTCCCGCACAATAGAATGGCAAATCCGTCAGCGCGATTGGCATCTGCATTGGGATCTTACGGACAGCACAGCTTCCTCCAGAATGCCATGACTTTCGAAGCCACCGAAGATGACACACTTCATGTCTCAGATAGGGTGTTACCAAGGAAACCCGGAGATTTGCTTGCAATTCCAGAGATACTGCTTCACATGGTACTGTTCCACGTAATGAGGTCGTACGTGAGCTACACGATTGAGCTCGAAGCCCCGACGGACTTCAGGAACCTACACGGGATCTTTTACGTCAATCGTTCCGTGTATACGAATTGCCTTCCTCCGTTAGTCAAAAACACCGGCTTCATCATATCGATAGAGCAACCAAGCCCCTGCACAGATTTGCAACTCAGCAGGCTGAGAAGACTACTCGATACCAAGATCGGATGGTACAAACAAAGCAGTCAGACCGAGCTCGATACGTTTGGAGAGAGGGCACACTATCGTATCGACCTCCATCTTGAGCATTGCACGACTACGCTCGGCTCGATGGAAGACACTGGATTCAACGTCATGACACTGTTAGCGGCCACATTCGAAGCCAAGGAGAGTCGTACCCTCCGTGTTTGTACGCATGACGGGTCTGCTACGACCAAGCGCTTCAACGTACCGCTTCAGAAACTACGTCTGCGTGCTATGGAAGTACTCAGAGATCATGTGGATGAGCAATGGTCTAAGGGTTTCAACCCTCGATGTCCCGAATTGTGGATGGACGGCCAGGGTGAGATGATGGAGGTTGTATCCACGGGAATGGTAATGCCCGACCCTGGGAAGAAGCTGGTCGAAGAGCAAAGCAGACGATGGAGCGCATGGAGGGTCAAGCACGAGGGTCCTGGAGCACCATCTATCGCTGTGATGGACAGCTCTGCATGGAGCGTATATTCATTTCTCAAGGCGATGGAAATGGGTGAAGCTTGACGTGACACAGACCCAAGGGGTGGACTGCAGGAGTGCTATTGCAACTTTTTGAGACGGCACTGCATATGCATCATCTACAAGATTGAAGTGGTCGTTGAGCATCTCTAGGGAACACAAAAATACTGGACAATTGATATAGTTCTCATTGCCGTTTAGACACATAGTACATGTGTCTCTTCTGCTGAGATTCACGATTTCATTAGACAATTTCACCATTCACAAAGTAGGCAACTACAGCTTCGAAGTTCCCATACCCGAGACTTTCTGTACTAACTCCAGCACATACTCAGCTGTTCCCCTGCAATCGCATTAGCATCCATAGCCACACGCGAGATCGTGTAAAGAATTTACTTACCACGAAGACTGATAACCAGCCCCAGAATGTCCATACGCATGAATGACAGGAACTTTCCAAGTCCCCTTCTCAACCTCAACTCTCGGCCCGCCTTTCCTCGAAGCTACACACCCTCGTCAGCACATATTTCCCTTCCCAGCCATCCCTGACCATCATTCAAATCCAAGAACTTACGTCTCAACCCAATATTCCTCGAAATAACCTGCAAATCCTCCGCCCTCCCCAACTCCGGACAAAGCGCACAACACCGCTCCATAATCTCCTTCCCAAGGTTCTCATCCCACTCGTCGCTCCAATTGTTGTCGTCCCTGCTGCCGCCGAGGATGACGCCGCCTTGGAGTGGGCGCGGGAAGACGTAGGCGGTTGTGGGATCGATGCGTTTGGGGGAGCGGACGTACCTAGAGAGTGGGATGTTAGCTGGACTGCTGTTTAGATTGTGCTGGGGTGGGAAAAGATCGGGTGGATGGATGAGATAAGGAATAAGATAAGGAGGAAGCGTGTATGTGTGTTTGATGGATTGAATCCATACTTATTCAATCGCTCGAATTCGTACATTCTCGTGATGGGTTCCTTGGGTTCGGCGACTAGGAAGGTCTGTCCGCGGGTGGGGTAGAGATTCTTGTCTTTGATGTCGGCGAGGAAGAGTGAGCCGATGCCTGTGGCGTTGATTACGAGGGTTGTGGATGGGAGGTCACCCAGGAGGGAGGTGAGGGAGGCGTAGTGTCTTCTGATTGGCTTCACGCCCTTGGAGAGAGCTTGGGCTTGGAGCCTGGTTCGCTCCCTGGTCAGCTATGAATTTGTGGGGTTGAGATTTTGACGGTTTACCAGTTCAGATATACTGCGGTGTTGATGCGGAAAGTCGTTGGGAATTCTAGGCCAAAGTTGGCGTCGTGGGGTAGTTCTTCTTTGCTGAGATATCGAAGACCACCGACGAGCTTGTCGTACCAGATCTTGTTGGTTCCGTCGCTCAAGATGCCTGTCTCTTCGATTGGGGAGTCGAATATTCCCCACATGCCTATCAAAGTTATTTAGCATCTCTAAATTCCAAATAGCTCGACCATGACATACCTTGCCGTCCCAACCCAACTTCATTCCCCTCCCCCTTCTTAATAGCTTTGCAACCCCACACATCTTCCCCATCAATCAACTGCCCAAACCTCTTGAACGTCACTTCATCATACTTCTCGAGACGACCATTGTCATGCGCCATGGACGACCAATTAGCTCCAGCCCAAGGTGAGGTGTACTCGATTGATCGATCCCCAGGAAAATGCTTCGCGGTGACCGAGATTTTTGCATTGGGATAAGCGTTCGCAAGGACAAGTGCAGACGTGAGGCCAATGACTCCGGCGCCCAAGATGGCTATGTTCTGCGGTTCCTCTTTGGCTGCGCTCATGATTGTGGCGTGGTATGTAGTGCTCTGGAAGGATGATAAGTGGAAGCCGAGCAGACGCACTGTCGTGATATGTGATCTAGAGTAAGATAAGATTGAGGCTGTACACCAAAGACACTAGGTTCGGTCTTTATACATCTTATCGTCCGTGAAGCACATCTCGGAGTACCCTTTCGATTGGACGCCTTGCCCGACGGATAAATGCCGATGGCGGCCATACAGAAACGCACTGAGAACAGGGATAACACACATACCAATGAATCAAGGTCGTCAACTGTGCTTCGCGATGCGAAGTGTCGGATTGTCAGAGTCGTGTCTCGATTTGTCGAAGGTGGAGGGCTAGGTCGGAATGAACCCACTCTCGGAATAGAGATGGGCCTGGGACTAATCGCATCGGCATTCCAGAAAAGGCATCGCGTATCCTGCGGGTCCTGCAGCATATCCTTGATGGGTACGTCATTCGCTGTGGGCTCAAATGTCACGTTTCGATGGCGGTACTTCACCGAGATGGATGATGTTATGTGAGGTACTGCAATCGATCGTTGTGAACATATTCTCTTGCAATAAAGCACTATGTACGACTGGAAACAATCGTGTATTACCAACATGCTGGGGTATCAGAAAGTAAACGAAAACGTCTTTTGCTTTTGAGAATGGTCCAAGAACTAGACATGTACATATAAGTGAATAGAAAACCCTTCTGTGCACAGCACTGGCATCCCGAATCAGCCTGTCTGCTTCATGAACCAATCCGAGCTAGCGTCCACCATGTAATTCGTGATATTCGACTCATTTCCAAAAGCGCCTTCAGGCATCTGAATGCCGTCAGTTGTCGGATACGCCATGGTTGACTCCATTGAGACCGGCAATCGAGGCATGTTGAAGAAGTCAAAGACATCCAGATACTCGAGCTCATTCGGCGCGGGTGTACGAGCTGGAGTGACAGATGCCATCCTTGTCGTGTTGTTAAGTTTCGGCTGTCGCGAAATCAGGAAGTCGAGGTCAAACGCACAACGGCGCATGTCAGCCAATATTTTGACAGTTGAAGGCGTGACACGTTCTCCGTTAATCCCAGCGGGAGATTGCTGAGACTCTTGATACTCCGAAAGTACGCGTGAGAGGAGGTTTGCGTAGCGGGTGCCGACCTCCCAGTATTGCCCTAGTTCCTGGAGCGTGTTGACGAGGAGGTTGATCGAAGTATCCACGCGATGATCGATGGTAGAGCCATGAACAAGTAACACGCGTGCTGCGACCCATAGAGAGAACGCGAATGGTGGGCCCAGCTTGCTTAGTAGACCGCTGTCACGAACACATGCACATAACGAAGTGATGTTCTCCACAGCACTCAGACATTTCTGGCTTGCGCTAAAGGAGGGCGTGAAGATTGGCGAACGATGGGTCGGATATGCTGCGGAGGAGTGTAACCTGATGACAGTGCTATTTGATGTTAGCAACCTGGAGTGGGTGTGAGGGTTTAGATGAAGAGTACTTACGTGTGATAAGCGGCATGAAGCATGACCAGTCCGCTGTTCAGGCTTTGACCAAGACCCGTCTTTGTGAACAATCTGCCCGAGTTGCCAAACTCTTGTGGAAGATTGTACTTCCAGTTCTCGATGGCTGTATCAAGCTCCCTGTACTGGCTTTGCCACTTTTCTACATCGCTCAACGAGGTAATGTCCACTGGCTGCTTCAGGAACTTGTGCACCTTTGTGAGAAGTCCTAGTACCTCGACATAGTACGAGAAAGGGCCAAGGTTCTCAGGCCGATTCATGCTATAATCTGACCGTGTCGATGTGTGGAACCAGCGAGTCTGTACTGAGACGTTCCGCGCGTATAGGTCATCGCGGCACGGTAGTCGTCGATCTATTTCGTTCTCATCAAGTGCAAATTCGAACGCGGTCGCAACAGTCGCGTATCGATCAAGCACATAGATCATCCAAAACAACCGGCGCCGCGACTCCTCTTCAATCCAATCTTTTGGCTCGGGGAGGACAATAGCGCGCAAAGTGTATATCGATGCATATTGTGGCGCGACGGCGGGCGAGTACGTTTCCATCGCAAGTCCTAACTGCACAACACTGCGCGTAATGAGAGCAAGAAGATTCCAGCCAGGCGGTCCATTCGAGCATCCGACCACGTCAAGGGCCAGAATGACCAATGCCTGTAAAGACTTGACTGAGCTGTTATCGATGCCATAAAGCAGGACCTTAGATTTCGAGCTAGCATGATATCGTGTCCGCTTTTCGGCTGTCAATCGCGCATCAGTCGAGAACTTGACCGTGGTAGCGACGATAGCGTGGAGAATGACTTTGTCTTCCTCATCGAGAGTCGCGTCTCCAAAAAGCGAGTTCAGGGTGGTTTGGCGATGCAGAATCGGGCACCAGGGATAGATGTGCTTGAAGAACAAATCTACGAGTCCATAGAGCAGATCGTATGGAGGGAAATCTGCTTCAGCCTGTCCCAGCGACCGCGATATGGACGGCGCAAAGTGGTCGCTGTACGACGAGAACGAGTCCCGCTGCATGCCACCCATGCCCTGTGGCATCTCCTCAGACTGTCCTGTGTATCCATTGCCTGTGACCGAGAGTGTCGGCCGCGAATCTGTGACGGTGGTGCCAAATTGTGTATGTATGGCGTTCTGCGACGCAAACGCGGGAGTGGCTTTCTGGAGGAAGAGGGCGGTCTCTGGTCGCGGAATATGCGGGGTGTGGAGAACGGGAGGAGAGCGGAAGTTCGCTACTTCCTGCGGTGAAGGGCCAGCTGAGACTTGGTTGCTGGTGAGCTGGTGGATCTGATTCTGCTGCTGTGTAATGAGCGACTCGAGCTTGTCTATGATTGATCCGTTAGCTCCCACGATGCTGACAATGAAGCATTGATGTCACGCGACATATGGAAGATGCAAAGAACGAAGAGTCAGCACTCACCCAAACGAGCTTCGAGCTCTCTACCATAGCCAGCGCGCAATCCAGGCTTCTTCCTTGGCTTACAGTCATCAGCCTGTTGTTGGTATACTCAGGGGAGATACCACATACAAGATATGTGCAGACGCTGCTGTTCTTCATGCACCAGCCTGCGCATATGATGTTAGTGCACCCTTGTCATGAACCAGAGCGCATTCTTCGTACCGCATGCTGGATGGCCTCGATCGCACTTCACTTTCCTGGTCTTGCACCTGCATCACCGTCAATTCGCGCAACTGATCGAATACGACTACCAAGACGTACGTTTCGCAGCTTACAGACACAGGACGCTTCCTCTTAGCCGAGGTGCCACTCTGTGCGCGCTCAGCATCCTCCCCGCTGGAACCCTCATCACTCCAGGAATGTGCGTCAGGAGAGTGCTGGGAGAACTTCGCGGTGCCATTCGGGCTCGCGATCTGGTGTTGCACAGAGGCTTGTTGCACTGGCGTCGCGCTCATGGCGATTCAGATGGAGCGTGCAGGTGTCTTCGGTCCAGCAGCGACCGAGACGTGGAGGCTCGGGGCATTATGCACGATTAGCATTCTTCCCCAGGCTCCGTAAATTACCCACTTCACTCTCTTCCGCGCCTCCTCAGTGGCCACCTGTGGCTGCATGGCTTACACAGAATCCTCAATACACCCTACCCGACGTATTTGCCGCAAAGCTCGCTTGCGCAGACTCGTCGCAACGATGGCTTTCCCACGCGTTTGCGATCCACCATTGGCCTCTTGTTCGGGATGTGTACCGCAGCGAGATCTACCGAAGCCACTGGAGCGCGTGGTCTCTAGGCCAGACTTTTGCTCCATCTGTTTAATGTATTTAACATTCAGAGTCCCACCGGCTCCTCTCTCGCTCGACACACATGAGCCTTTCGTCTGAACATTGCCCAACATGCCATCCGCTTCAGCCAATGCCAGCGCAGCGCGCGGCTTTCCTACTATCAAAGCTGTCAAGACCTTCCTCACACAAGGACCAGGTTCAGGAGGGGTAAGTTACGAAGGATTGCCCCCTCCATACCACACTAACTTCGTTTTAGGACTACCACAATGTCCATGGCGGGCACTGGTTGATTGACAGCAAGATTAGCACACCCATGAGCCAGTATGAGGAATATCGCAAATCAAGAACCTCGTGGGGCATCAACGTGCTTGGAAGCTTCTGTGTCGAACTGGAGGCAACAGACGGCACTAAGGGTTTCGCGACTGGTTTCGGTGGCCCTCCAGCATGCTGGTTGGTAGCTGAGCACTTTGAGCGATTCCTGATTGGAAAAGGTGGGTTTTGCTGCTTGAACTACTTGAGGCGGTTCGAAAATGACTGACGATGTCTGGTAGATCCACGAGACACAAACCACATGTTCGAGCAAATGTACCGCGGCTCCATGTTTTACGGCAGGAAAGGACTGCCCGTCGCCGTCATCTCCGTCATCGACCTCGCTATCTGGGATCTTCTCGGCAAGATCCGCAACGAGCCAGTATACAAGATGATTGGAGGCGCAACGCGGGAACGCCTAGACTTCTACTGCACAGGCCCCGAGCCAGCAGCAGCAAAGGCGATGGGCTTCTTCGGAGCCAAGGTCCCACTACCATACGGACCTGGCGAGGGCGTAGAAGGATTGAAGAAGAACGTCGAGTTCTTGACGAAACACCGCGAAAGTGTTGGACCAGATTTCCCCCTCATGGTCGACTGCTATATGAGCCTGAACGTACCATACACAATCGAGGTCGTAAAGGCGACCGAGCACCTGAACCTGAACTGGTGGGAGGAGTGCCTCTCGCCAGATGACAGCGACGGTTTCGAGCAGATCAAGCGCGCCCACCCACGCATGAAGTTCACAACCGGCGAGCACGAATACTCAAGATATGGCTTCAGGAAACTGATCGAGGGCCGGAATCTGGATATTCTCCAGCCCGACGTCATGTGGGTAGGAGGCATGACTGAGCTGCTCAAGGTCGCGGCTATGGCGGCTGCATACGACATTCCTGTTGTTCCCCACGCCAGCGGTCCTTACAGCTACCACTTCGTCGTCAGCCAGGCCAACTGCCCCTTCCAGGAATACCTGGCCAATTCACCTGATGGCAAGTCCGTACTGCCCGTCTTCGGCAACTTGTTCCTCAACGAGCCTATCCCAAGCAAGGGATACCTCGATGTCAAGACTCTTGATCTCCCTGGTTTCGGCCTCGAGCTCAACCCCAACGCTGGCCTCATCGATGCTGCTAGAATTTTGAACCCCGCGCCGATAAAGTCGTTGAAGCCGGCTGAGGAGAGCCAGTCAAACGGCGTGGAAGCGAATGGAAGCGCATAAGTACTGTTTACCCAAGGGTCTGGCGTTGTGGGATCGTAGTTGATGCATTATAGCGGGGTGGTTGCCTCTTGTGTTGGCCCATGAATCGTGTTGGCGTTACTCGTGCTGCATCGCGAAGTATATAACAAATAACATTGTGACCAGACAAGTTTTGTAAATGCTGTGAAGTACTGCCGAAGATATCAAGATTTAGTCAATGCCCTACTCACCTTTCGTTGTCTGAGCGAGTATGCGGTGTTACTTCCATGTGATTTGGCAGCTGTGGCGAGGGGCTGCATCGACGAAAACGATAAATTGTATAAATGTTGAGGCTACACGTGGAGCATCTACGCACCAGAAGAGACGTTGATCACAGACTCGCCTGCACCTTGATGACAGCAATCTAAATTTAGGGATGATTTTCGATGGCTAACCGGACTTTCTGTGCCTCGTGCGGGAGAGACGTGCGGTGAGAGCTCGCCCTGCATAGTGGGGCAATGAGGTAGGCGCAGCTGGGAGCTGAGCTTGTGTTTCGTGCATAAACTTTAGCAGACACCTCAACAGCTGCTGTGTTCTTTGTTTCTTCTTACTTCTCTGCACATCAACTTCACATCCCAATCGCGCTTTACTCTATACCCCACACATCACAGCTACACATTACCCCGCCATCATGGAAGCTGTCAAGGAGACCATCAACAACGCCCTGGAGGCTCTACACATCACCGGCGGCGCCAACCAGGGTGCTCCCGCAAAAGAGCCTTCTGAGGAGCAGCTCAAGGAGCTCAAGTCCAAGTACGAAAAGGCTGGACAAGAGCAGGTCTTTGCCTTCTACGACAAGCTCTCTACCGCAGAGAAGGCTGGTCTCTACGAGCAATTGAGCAACTTCAACCCCGACTACATCAACGAGATCACCGACCGAGCGCTCAAGCCCGCCAAAGCCGAGTCCGAAGAAGCCAAGATCGAGCCACTCCCCGAAAATGCTACCTCCTCCATCCTCGACTCGAATCAGGAAGACTTGGACAAGTGGTACGACAGCGGGTTGGAGATGGTGGCGGAGAACAAGGTTGCGGTCGTCTTGATGGCTGGTGGTCAGGGCACACGGTTGGGCAGCTCTGCGCCCAAGGGCTGCTTCGACATTGGTCTGCCCAGCAAGAAGTCGCTGTTCCAGCTGCAGGGTGAGAGGATCAAGAAGGTTGAGATGTTGGCGGCGAAGAAGCACGGCAAGGACAGCGTCACAGTTCCATGGTATGTCATGACCAGCGGACCTACTCGCGGCCCTACTGCCAAGTACTTCGAGGAGAACAACTACTTTGGCCTGAAGAAGGAGAACGTGATCATCTTCGAGCAGGGCGTCTTGCCCTGCATCTCGAACGAGGGCAAGATCCTGCTCGAGAGCAAGTCAAAGGTCGCTGTCGCACCTGATGGCAACGGCGGTCTCTACCAAGCACTCATCCAGTCCGGCGTAGTCGGAGACATGGGCAAGCGTGGCATCCAGCACATCCACGCCTACTGCGTTGACAACTGCCTTGTCAAGGTCGCCGACCCCGTCTTCATCGGCTTCAGCGCCTCCAAGAATGTCGACATCGCCACCAAGGTTGTACGCAAGCGCAATGCCAAGGAGTCTGTTGGTCTCATTCTCCAGAAGAACGGCAAGCCCGATGTCGCCGAATACTCTGAGATTGACACAGCCGACGCAGAGGCAATCGACTCGAAGAACTCCGACCTGCTCAAATTCCGCGCAGCAAACATTGTCAACCACTACTACTCATACAAGTTCCTCGAGTCGATTCCCGAGTGGGCGAAGAAGCTGCCCCACCACGTTGCGCGCAAGAAGATCCCATACGTCAACACGGAGACTGGCGAGACGATCAAGCCCGAGAAGCCCAACGGCATCAAGCTCGAGCAGTTTGTGTTTGACTGCTTCCCGTTCCTGTCGCTCGACCAGTTTGCCTGCATGGAGGTCAAGCGCGAGGACGAGTTCAGCCCGCTGAAGAACGCACGTGGCACTGGCGAGGATGACCCAGACACGAGCAAGCAGGATATCATGACACAGGGCAAGAAGTGGGTGCAGGCTGCGGGCGCGACTGTTGTCAGCGAGGAGCAGTCGGATGGCATCGAGGTGTCGCCGTTGATCTCATACGTAAGTTTTGAACATTCACTTGACGTGAGACGGTCACTGACAAGTAGATATAGGGAGGCGAAGGTCTTGATTTCCTTAAGAGCCGGACGGTCAAGGCACCAGCTGTCATTGAGACTGAGGAATAGACACCATGGAGTTTTGGTGGTGCATATGGCTTGGTTGAGTATTGAAGGCCTATTTTGGACTACACATTGATGTAGCAAGCACTATGTCAATCTTGTATAGGTCGGATGGCATCTGAAACAAAGCAAGCAAACGACTAATGAAAATATGAAATGTCCACGAAACAGCTGCTTTTGTGTGATGCACTGCAATAATGGCAGCATTTCACATCCAGGAGAACTACAATATGCTGAAGTCTCCATGATCGACGCGGCATGTCATCTGACGCCATTTCTTTCGTGCAACACATGGTAGGCTTGTTCGTGACTTGTGGAAATACTCACTCGGCAGTCAGGCCCTTCATGCAGGAACCAAGTTTCGACGACCGCTTACTCCTGGCTGCCAAGAGGGGTGTCGTCCAGTGACGATGGAGGGGTTAGCGAGCGGCGGCTGCGGCGGGGTGGGAAATACGGTGATGCAAAGCAAATTGTCGACCCGGCACAGCCAGACGCAGATCACGAATCGCGTAAGGAGCATAACAGGCTGATAGGAGATGAGACGGGTGCAGCATGAATGTGGCGTGCATGGTGTTCCTGCCGACTGGCGGCATGTGGCCCCTCGTGGGAACATGCCACCAAAAGAACCTCGGGGAGGCGCCTAAAGGGCGCTAGTGCGGCGCATGGACCGTGCGGACTGGCTGCCAGTCGCAATCAGACATCCTTTTCTGCATGTCCAGGGAGAAAGCGTCTGCAAGTCCACTATACAACCCACTCAACCGCTCTCGGAGGAAGGACGTAGCTGTGAGGGAAAGGTCTGGAAGCTAGAAAGTACGTTGCGCCCGCTGCTCTCTCACTGCGCCCGCTGCTCTCTCACTGCGCCCGCGGCGTGTGCCTCGGAGAAGCTGCTCCGCTGTCCCGCGTGCCCCTCGACAGGCTCGAAAATTGTGCGCAGCAATCGCTAACAAACGCGCGCAGGTGAAGGAATCGGAGAAGTAATCGTAGAAGGTACGCGCCGCCAGTAAACAACCACAGATTGCCAGCCCTTAAAACCACCCTCACCACACGTTCCCTCTGCGCCCCCTGACATCATACCACATATTCCGCCATGGACGCTGTACTCAACAACGACACAGATATATACGGAGGAACCAGCAACATGTCGTCCCTGTCTCGTCGTGCCTGCTTCAAGTGCGGCAACATCGGCCACTACGCCGAAGTTTGCTCCTCGTCCGAGAGGCTCTGCTACAACTGTCAGTCCCGCCAGACTGCGCAACATATACCAATACTGACCGGACGCAGGCAAGCAGCCCGGCCACGAGTCGAATGGATGCCCCCATCCTCGCACCACCGAGAGTACGTGACGTCACCTGGAAGACAGTCACAACAACACACACTGACATCGGGACAGCTAAGCAGTGCTACCACTGCCAGGGTCTTGGCCACGTCCAGGCTGACTGCCCCACCCTGCGCCTGAGCGGAGCCGGCACCAGCGGCCGTTGCTACTCGTGCGGCCTGGCCGGTCACTTGGCCCGCAACTGCCCCAACCCAGGAATGGGACGTGGTGCAGGTGGCCCCCCTCGCGGAGGATTTGCCGGAGGCTTCAGGGGAGGCTTCGCTGGCGGTGCCAGGGCTACCTCTTGCTACAAGTGCGGTGGACCAAACCACTTCGCCAGGGATTGTCAAGCACAGGCAATGAAATGGTGCGTCTCCCGTGTAGCCAGTCCTGAACACACTTACTAACATATCTGACAGCTACGCTTGCGGAAAGCTGGGCCACATCAGCCGTGACTGCACCACTGCTTCTGGAGGTCCCAATGGCCTCGACACCTCCGGCAAGATCTGCTACCGCTGCGGCCAGACTGGTGAGTCTCTTGTCTCTCTTCAATGCCCTTTCGCTAACACACACAGGCCACATCTCGAGGAACTGCACCGAGGCCGAGGTCAACGGTGAGGGCGCTCCCGTCCCCGCCGCAGCTGCCGCGCCCGCTCCCACCACCGCTGTTGCATAGATCAGTCACGATATATCAGCTCCAGCAAACTGCCTTGAGTAGCATCAAAGCAGACCATCATCAACATCATTTATAAACACCATTTACTTGTTCAATTTCTCACCATTATCATCACAATCGTTTCATCTGCAGCCTCTCAGCATCTCCTCCACGCATTCACCATCGCGCGAAAAGTAAAGTCCTTTCACGATTCCAACGCTGATACCCAACAACGAACGCATTTATCCCGATTTCTCTCTTACTTTTATCATTCTACCAACTTTGTTCAATGACAGACGACGGCTTGGCGATTTGCGACGGCAGCTCTATCGCATCCATAACATTGTACTTGTATTCGCGCCATTGGTCATGATACGGATGTGTTTGGATAGTGCACGACAGAGACTGTCGGTGGAACCGGAAGGCGGCTGTGCGGTGGTATGGTTCGATGGGAAAGCTCTTGGAAAGGGATAGTAGGCCGGTGTGGGAATGGAGGGGTGGAGATTATGTGTGTGTTCGTATGGGAGCTGAGGGTGTGATAGCTGTTTTATCGAAGTTTACTTCATTCGAGTGTTCTTGGTATGCGTGTGATGGACCGGACGGGCCAAGGAAAGGAGTATCCCACTTTTCGCTAGGGACTATCTCTCAGCCAATCTAGCTAACCAGACTTTAGACTCCCTACATAATAAGGCAGTATCTTTATACAAGAATGTGGGCGACATTTGCACGCGTGGATCGCGATTTCGGGTTACACGGTGCACAAGCCATTCACTGCTGTTTGATTGGCGCCCCGCGGCTTGGCGTGAGTACAACATTGACGCGACCCCGAACGCGAACCTTCCACGTTCTTCTTCACAACGACTTTAACATTCGCTCACCATGGCGCGTTTCGGACGAATACCAAAATCAATGTCTAGTCCTGCGGATCCGGATGCACATTCACAACTCGATCTTCTACCTGAGATAAGAAACGCCATTTACGAAGTGTTGTTTAAGTGCGACGAGCCGGTGGTGGTGCATAATGGCGGATTCCGTCATACATACGAAACTAGATTGCCGGATGATGACTATCTCTGCGACGCTCTTCCACTGCTACGATCATGCCGACAAAGCTTCCACGAGTGTGTTGGTATACTGTACGGTCATAATTCGTTTGTTTTGACTCGTCACGGACCGTTTCACCTTTTCCGGCCCAAAATTTTGGATGGTGACTCGATGCTTACACCTTGCGAATTATGATCACATAAGCTACGCAGGGGAATGGCTGCAAGGTTTAGGCGCCCAACATAGCTTATTGACCAGCATCTCTCTTGATGTTGATGCCCTGTGTCCATCGAAGTGCGAAGATCGCGACGGATTCGACAAAGACGTCTACCATTTCAGTCTCCTCCCGCTGTTGCACCTGTTGTGGCGTGGCGGCAAGAGTCCATGTTCAGTAGCAGTTGTACCCGCGAGCCGAGAACTCTCCGAGCAAGATGAGCCCGAAAATGCAGTTTCGGAACTCAATAACATATTACATGCTCTGGGAGTCATGGATACCCTGGATATCAAACGTCATGCATCTCTCCACCACCTCATGTCGAGAATTGAGGTGGGACATACACTTTGGGCAGGCTTTGTCGCATACAGCAACACTCAACAGGGCCAGCTTACCCCTCACCGACACTTCAAGATATGAGACCAAGGTCGCTAAATATAGTGGGAACACCAAAGTGATGATGTATTCGACTTTCACAAGTTAGACTATACATCGCGACAAACGATATACTCCTATGTGGCGCAAGATTCCACAGGAATTGTATTCGACCTCGACAGGCGGACTGCGAGCGGCTTCCAGATGTCCCTTTTCCAATTGGATAAAGCCACCCGCTACGATGACCACCTAGCTTGTGCCATCACTGACGGTGTTCCCATCACCTTGGTCGCTACATCAATGAACGTCGCTACCGACTTTCCAAGTCTCGCAAACATGAAGGACGTACTACTCAATTCTAACGGACGTCTCCCTCAACGTGCTCTCCGCCAACTTTTGGAGGACAGCACACCCTACGGGGCAAAGAAACCGCATCGCTTGACCATCGAATTACACGTGTGACCAAACTCGCCAATCCTTCTGAGCCATGTGCATATCGACATCACGCGGCTGCTCCCGCTTCTGAGAAATCCAGAGATTTCACCAACAGCCGAGATTCAGGTACACATCGCCGTCCTCACTGATCACGGCATACATGAAGAATCAGCACAAGTCCCCCTAGACACACTGTGAAGACAGCTCTTCCTGCTGCGCGCAGACGTGCTAGATCAATGGCCCACCCACGCTCATCCCACCACGACATGCGCCGGGACTATGCCGACGGTGACCATGAACCGGAAATGCAACCTCCTCAGCGCGTCGTATGCGGCGACGTCGGAGAGACCAGCACTGATGGTTCCGTATCAACACCATGGGCTCAGCGTACAGGAGGTTGTGCAGCAAGGATATCGGATGGCGGGACGTCTGTTCAATGAAGTTCATTGGAGCAAGCCTGATAGCATCTACAAAGTGTCGCTTGATCTGCTGGCGATGTGCTGGCCTGATTGGAAGGAAGAAAGGCTCGTTTGAGTAAGAGAAGGGAGGACACAGATGAGGCCATGGGTAAGTGAGATAGTATCTACAGATCACTTTTTTATCTTTGCTTGGGCATCTGACGCGGCTGAAGGGTTTTAGGGAGTAGTTGAAAACAATTCCAAGGTAGCATGAAATTAGCTCTGTGGTAGTGTGCAAGAACTCTGGGATTGCTTTACTTTTCCACGATAGCGTCCTACCATTCAACAGTAGCTTCAAACAATTCCATGGTCATGTCCGAGGCTGATCTCAACGCTCTGGGTAGGCAATTTTCACATATATACGGCCCTATCCGCTCATTCCTCATTTCATTCTCCCTTGAACTTCACAACCTTACATCAGCTTGCATACCTTCAGCCTACACACC
>QVXC01000168.1:0-68221 GCA_003501895.1 Phaeosphaeria sp. A1 3.1a
CCAAATGAGCTTCTACTCTACAGGCTAACCCCCTCAGTATGCTGAAAACGGTATCAACCTTGCACCTATCGAACGTTCGCCTCCTAGCAAGATACAAGGTCCAAACCAGCAAGACCCTGAGAGATGCAAGCCCTGCATCCAGTTGGGCTCAACAGTCCAACACAGCAGCGCTTGCTGCGCCAACATGTGAAAGACCTAATATCTGGGCAGGTGCTTCAGTGTTAAGAGACACTCAAGGCAGAGAGAAAATTAGGGTTGAAAGTTCCGCCGCAAGATAGGGTTTCTTAGCGCACCCAAGAATCAGACTCAATGAGCAACTCCCCGCTACGGTGCATTCAAGTCTTTTGGATTTCGAGAGCCCATAACCTGTCTACCTCCGCTCACCAAGGACGATCTTGAACGGCACCCAAATGAATGAATGGATGGCGACAGCCGTACGATAAGTCGACCCATCGATCCAATGGGAACAGTAGCCGATGCGGGGCGCCCACGAGATTGGGTTTCCATCCTGCTAGGATACGAGCAGTCGTTTTCGCATTCGCAGCCTAAGGCCGACAGACGAAGGACCTCGAGACAACACTGCAGTCCCAGTTCGCTCACATGCACCAATAGCGGCCGAGTGGCTGCGACGCGCTGGCATATGTGACGGAAACGGCCAGGATGTAGACTGTCGACTTACCGTTTCCACACTGCTTGGGAGCCAACTATGGGGCTTTTTCTTCTCGTCAAAGCCACTTTCGGTACTGTAGGGCTTTGTTCTGCAGCTGAGCACTTGAGACCGTGTGGGCAGGCGCGCAGGAGACTTGTTGACTGTGACACCACAGCACTTAATATACCAGGGACATCGCAGGTGAGCGCATATGCAAGAAGATGATAGAGCCATAAGGTAGGGTAATCTGTCGACGCTACTTCAACGCATAACGAATGAGAAGTTGTTGTTACGGCACTCAGTCTCTTCGTTGAGGTATGGCTTGGCTTAGGACCCGACTGCTTTGCGTGGTATGACTTGAGTGCAGTAGTATCATCAATGCTTTACTATCAAGGTCTTCAGCCTTGTACGTTATATGAACGTCGCCAGATCCATAGTCAGAGAGTAGAGTCATATGCAATAACCATGCGCAGACAATCATCTGCAAAAGGTCCCATACGCCGAGTAAATGCTCCCTTCCTCATCTGCATCCTCATCTGCATCCTCATCCCCATGCTCATACACCCGTCCCTATCTCCATACTCATACACCTCAAATCTTCTCCTCCACCACCTCCCTCCACTCCTGTTCCGCACGTCTTATTAACTCCTCATACACCGTCCACGCCAACGCACTGCTAATCGCCTTCCTCGCAATCCTTATCCCCAATCCATCAAACAGACTCCTCGTCCCCTCTTCCCTAAGCATCTTCTTCGCCGCCTGCACCATATTCCCGTACCGATCAGGCATGAGCTGAATCCGCGTCTTGATCGCATCAAACGGATTCGTTACAGTCGTGCCCAGGCCGGCGGCGGCTACACCAGAGAGGAAATTTATGCCCGCTGAGGTACTTGAAGACAAGGCTAGCGGGGTATTGATAGAGATGCCATCCCCCGCGGCAGTATGGTCGATCTTGCTCGCGAGACTCGACAGCCTCCGTTTCGACTGCTCGTAGAACAAGACATACAACCCAGCATACGGCGCATCCCGCACAGCAGTTGCTCCGAAGCCGGCGAAGAAGCCCTTGAGCCCCTCGCTGCGGAAAATGTCGCGGCTCGCGCTGAGCAGCGAGTTGTACGCGTACAGGCTGCTCTCGTACCGCACTTTGAGGACCGTGATGGGCATCATGATGAAGCCGGCCCATGTGCGCGCGAAGGCGCCCGTGGCGAGGTTTGCGGTGTTGCTCAGCTTGGGCAGGCTGCTTGAGTGGCTCTTGTCCGCGCTCGCGATGCCGTCCTGGCTACGTGCAGCGAGGAGACTCGCCCGTCGCCGCAGCGCGTTCAGGCCGGAGAAGTAGATGGCTGACCCGCATCCTGTGCGTAGGGTGCTAGGTAGGGTGCCGCGCCAGAATTGGCGTATAGGGTTGGGCCCGTTGGCTATGGAGCGAATAGTTCCATAGAGGGTCGAAGAGCGCGATTGTTGGACGCGGGTTTTGAGGAGGTCGGCGGGCTGGAGGAGCACGGCGGAGAGGACGCCTGAGCTTAGGCCAGCGAAGAAGTGGACTGTGAAGTTGAGGTTAGGAATTGCTGGCCAGAGTGCAGATAGCTGGGGAATGTACAAGACGACGATGCGCGCGATTTGCCGCCATCTGACATTTCCGTGGCGGAGACTATGCAATTGCTATGAGCTGTGCTGTGCTGGTAACCTCTGCATGGTGCAGGTGTGTGCTTTGTCTGTGGGAGCTCAATGTCAACTTTTGGCGAGTCGAGCTGTGTCGCTCGAGATCATGACGTTTCCACCCTATCGATAGACCGCAGACACCCGACATCGCCGGCGGAGGGTCATGCCGAGACGGCGACTCACTACCTGGCAATCGCCGTGCTTATTATGTGCATTACAAAGTCGTGGTGGAGTTCCGATGTACATGTTGCTCGCATTGGTAATTATATGCAGGATATCAAAGCTTGAGTCTAACTATTCGACAGTGTGGATCTGAACATGACTTCCCCAATAAAAGCTAAGTATTGGTCTTCTTTCCAGCTGCCTCAGGTATCCAGACACTGATGTCCTTTTTATCCATGCGTAGTCCTTCCGTAGCCTGTACCTTCAACGACTTATTGAAATACCGGTCCATCACCTTCAACGACGGTGTGATCCAGGTACCCCTCACCAATGGGTATAGATTGAAGCGAACCGTTTGCCTACTCATTGGTAACAAGTGCAAGGCTCTCAGTTTGTGGCCACTGAATCCAAACTCCTCGCTGGCTTCCATGTTCAGTTCGAACGTGAGGAAGTGCATCGTGGGGTTCTCCAAAGTGTAGTCGAGGTGTACCATCGCCTCCACAATGTCCGAGATTTCTGCCGAGGCCAGGACTCGAGGCTCACTGGACGGTATTTGGATGCGCGGGATGGGCAGTGTAGACGTAACAGTCGGAGCCTCGGGTACAGAAGTGCGTTGCCAAGTGATGTTGAGTGTTGTATCCAGCGCAGTTGATCGACGTTCCTCAAGGTTGTTCTTGCGAACATCCAGGCTGAATGACCACTCATTCAGAACCTGGGGATTCACAGCCATCTCTCGGACCTCAAACTCCTTGAACACCTCACATGCTGCGCCCCCATGCACTCCATGAACCTGCACTTGGAGGTCTTTGACGATGAGTGGCTCATCAGCAAACGAAGCCACCTTTGCTCGTAATCCCCATTTCTGTGCAATGCCAAAAGCGTCTGTCGAATCAGGATGTATGTTGCTCTCTGCGTCCTGAAGGTCGAAGTAGCTGGGCCACGATTCGGGATGTACTCGAGCATTCAGGTCGTAGCTAGCTTCGAAGGGCGCATTGAAGACGAGGTCAGCTATCAGGATCTTCGATATCGGTATGTCGCGATCGCTTAAGAGATGGTACAAGACCTTCACCTCTAAAGCGTAGTCTGCAGGGTCTGGTGGTGCAGTAAAGCGTATCTTCTCGGTCGTCCTCTCGCCTTGACCAAGCTTCCCAACTACATGACCAGGTAGGTCCATGTCTTCTGAGTCATCTAACGGGGGCGGTACTTCCTTCATCGGTGAAGATGCAGGGCGGTCGAGCCAAGAGTATGATAATGAATCCTTGGAGCGACCAAGCAGCCGGACTTCAAGTACGGCTTCCGTATCTTCTTCTTCCAGGTTGAGTATATCGATGGCTACAGTCACTGGTTCGTCGGTGTAATATTGGTTGCGTACATCAGGAAGATGTATTTCCATCTTTGGTGGCTTGGGTAGAATTTTGATGGCCGAAGCCGAACCTCCCTTTAGTTTCCTAGGAAATACACCAGCATTGGTCTTCGTGAACCAAGCGGGCGCTGGCTGCTCGCTGTCTATTTCCATGTTGGAGACGAGGAGCTCGAACTGTTCCGTTCTCACTTGGAAAGTGCAACTAGTGATGTTTACATCTCCAGCCTCACGAAAGATGAGCGGGAAGTTGAACACCTTCGTTTGTCCCGGAAGCATGGTCAAGTTGCAATTGCCCGTCCAACACGGTTTCTGGCCCTGAACCACGCTTTCTTCGAGCATGATTTCGTCCACGATGGCTGTTCCGACATTATCGTGTTTGGCATCACTATTGAGTTGCACTTCAGCCAGTCCACCTTCGAACCGAAATAGCAAGGTCGACAAGGCGATCGGAGCAGAACCTGGGCGTGCATTTGACTTGATCACGATTTGGCATTGGTGTGGTTCACCAACATTTCCCTCGATTGCAGAAAAGGCGAATGACGTTGTTACTGCACCAGTCAGCCAAGTCAGCATCGACGTGAACCGGACTTACAAAATGAAAGCCTGTCTTTCGTGTCAAACTTGACAGTCACCTTCTCATTAGCTGCATTGTCTTGGGTGAAAGCACTCAAACAGGACATCAAATCGTGTCTGTATCTCGTCTTGCCCGGAACCACTGTCTATGGTAAGTAACGCGAAGACAGGGAGTGTGTACTATCGCCTACCTTGGCTGTAAAGCTCCCATTCGGTGGCGAGATATGTTTCTCGATCTTGTACGCGTAGTGCGCACTCATGCAGCGCCCACAGCACCTCCGAGGCGAGCGCCCACCAACCTTCTCGTCTCCAGGCCATCGTCTGCCAGAGTGGCTGAAGCACCTTGAACGCATCATCGAACCGCTTGACATGGAGTAATGTTCGTGCGACTTCCAGTTGCAATTGGTTCACTTTGCGATGTTGCCCTCGCCGCTGATACTCGGAAATAGCAGCACGCAGCTTTGCTGATATATCGCTCCAGTGCTCGAATCCACCGCCTACCCCCGGTACAGGAAACTCGTGATGAGGCTCTGGGACGAGGTACTGATCATAGATCTGATTTCGATTCGATACTCTAGTAGCTGGCGACATGCCAGGCGGAGTTCGGTCTTCTTCAGGCATTTCTCGAGCAAGGAGATAACGCTTTTTGGCGTAATCAGCGGAGAGCTTCTGCCAGTAGCCAGCATGATGCAGGAGATCCCATGGCGGGAGCCTCTCGCCAATCGGAAATTGCTTCTCTGGTGGCGAGTACATAGCGGTGTATGCGGTGTTCAATGGATCTGCGTCGGGCTGTAGTAGGCGGAATTGGGGCAGTTCTACCCGCTGAATGACTTGCGCCATCACCTGAGCCCACCGTGACTCCCAGGCCTGCCATCCATAATTGCTTGTGCCTTTGCCTCGACGATCCAGGACATCCTGTAGCCTATGCTTGTACCTTAACCATGTCTGCGCAGCAGAAGTAGGGTAATTGTTCCAGAGCTGACATCGAATGTGACGCAGCGCAATAACATCCGCTATAAGTCGTATCTCATCCCACCTAGGAGACCAGCTGGCCGTAGTCTCGAAGATGCCTTCCGGACCAAACAGAGCCTCGAGAGCTATGTTGTAGTGCCTCTGCGCAGCGTCCATCTCCTGACGAAACTCGGCAAAGATGCCCAGCTTGATGTCGTAGCGAACACTCCAGCCGGGATATGATAAGGTTTGCGAGGTGCCTCGAGTTGGTGGTGCTGTGGGTGGGGGTATTGTGCCCCTGCCCTTCTTTCGTCTCGCATGCTTGGTCAGATCGCGGTAGTACTCGACGCAGATGGGCTGGAGCGTAGATAGCACAGAGGTGACAAACGCACGCAGCTCTACTGGAGACGTATTGGGCGGGAGAAAGAACAACGAGTTTTTAGGATCGAGACCGGTGGTGCGCCGGATGTTGGCTAGGCGCTCCTCGATATCTGGTGCCTCGAGTATCGTCTTGTCGCTCAGCAGCACGACCGCATATCGCGTACGATATTCCGACTTGAGTATCTGTGATCTTATCTTGTTGATCTCGGTCTTGAGCTGGTTATCGTGCAGGCTGTTCGTGATGGGATCTGTGTTGAACTCGAAGAAGGATATAAAGACGGAGGGCACATAGTCCTGGTGCTTTGCAACCCACGAAGGCGCAATGACGCCGTCTGGGAAGATGGCAGCGCCTGGTGAAAGTGGAGAGATGGGCGAATGCAACGTCCAGGATGTAGCGGCGGCAATGGTGGGGCTGCTGGGTGGTGTCGTCTCGGAGGTGGTGGGCGCATCAGCTTTCTTCGGAGGCAGCTGAAAGTTCTTGAAGCTATCAGTATGTCTGCGCCCATCATCTCAGCGTGTACTGACCCACCCTCCCTACGGCGCGTATCCTCAAGCCATGCGTGAGACCCTGACGGACGGACGCCCTCCCGTTCCAGGGCGCATTGGTGCTGTCTGCACTGAGGAAGTCCTGCAACAGCGCCTCGGTGTGCTTGCTTCCTGTCACTGGGGGCAGCTCTGAGGTGATGGAGGTGACAGCCCTGCCAGGTAGCACATCTTGAACCGGCGGCGGAGGATCGAGCTCCTGGGTGGCTCCGAGTCCGGACAAGACTATGAATGGCAGGTTGTGTTGTACATATTCGGCTGGATATGCATCCATTGCTACTGAGGCTCTGCTATCTCTCCATAAGAGGGCGAGCGTGCGGTGCGGGGACGAGATGTGGAGGTGTTGCGGAGGTGGGTTTGGTCGATTAGGCGCGAGAGAGCTTGATGCAAACAGCTACAATCCTCACGAACTGTAGACTGGGCAGGATTGAGGCGCTCGGGGCGTGTTTGCTCGGGTGGTGGTAGCTAGGGTGGTGGTACAGCATCGTGAGCATGTAGGGTTAAGTTTAGTGCTTTCTACCGGGACCCTTCGTCATTCGCGCCGCCATCTTCTGGCTCCTCTCCACACACACACGACGCGCCCACCCGCAATCCCGCGCAGCACCACGCTGGAATACCTGCCGCTCCGAGCCTCTGCACTGGTGCTAGCAGGGCGTGTCCGTACATAAACTTGTCTCTAGCAATCCTGTTCTGATTGTCCTCGGCGCAAGAATCCTCCTGCTCTCCCTCCACAACCACACTTGCGCTGGCCACGGCCTCTTCACCATGGCGAGCCAACAGCAGCAGATCATCGACACCATCTTCAGCATGAAGAGGAAGCTGCTGCGACCAGACGACAGTACGTCTCGTCTCTGCCTTCGTTGCGCGCTAGCTGACCATCATAGCCGACACCGACGAAGGAGAAACATTCGCCGGCCCCTACAAGCAAGACCTGAAGCGCAAGGTTCAGTATGCGCGTGGGAGTGACGCCGACTTCCCAACCGACGTTCGGCCCTTCAAAAAGGTGCGTGGCTCAGGTTGCGCCCGCCACCATACTGTATGCTAAATTGTGGCAGCGCATCGAGCACGCCGGTTACAAGCGATACGTCTTGCAGCGCAACCCCCCGAGATATGATCCCGACGGGGACATTGTCGAGCCAGACGACGAATACGATGACGAAGACGATCTGGAAGTGGTGGAAGAAAATCCATATGCTGATATCCGCCTCGAACGTGCGTAGCAGACACGCGCAGTACGCATTGGCTGAGACTGACGATTTCACAGATCTGCTTGCGCCCTTGACGTCCGCCGCCGATTTGCCCACCCACCCAGCGTTAAGCGTAGCATACACATCGAAACACCTCACAGATCTAGCCAACGAGACGGGCGCCTTGTCACGGAAGGAGATGATCACCATCGCACGCGCGAAGACACTCTTCGTATCACTGGTCGGCGATTCCTCGTTCGCGCCCACTGCTCTGGCCCGCATGGCACCTGCGCCTTTCCACAATTCAGGGACCAACGGAGTAGTGCGACATCATGAAAGCGACGAAGGCTCGCATGCCGGGGGAAACACCCAGAACGCGACATCAGCTTTGGACGACGTAGATATGGCGGACGCAGGACACACCAATGGCGTTCAGCCGAACGGGCAGAACGGCGATGTACACACAGAACAAACCAATGGAACCGCGCCCACTACGAATGGAGTATCGCACCAAGAAGGCGAGCCGACTGCGGAGGGAGAAGATGCACCGGATAATGCTTCAGATACGGCCTCCCAACAAACTGCACATCGTATGACGACACGAGCCAGAGCGAACGCACCCTCTACCCCTTCCCCGCCTCAGTCTCCAATAGGTGGCAATGCCATACATCCGTTATTCGCCTTCTCCGCCGACTCCATACCCGATCGCGATCTCGGCCTACCACCACACGAGGCGGAAGAGACGCGCATGCTGTTGATGGCCTACGTGCAGAAGCAAGAGGAGGTTGCACGCGCGACAGCTGACCTCTACCGCGGACTACTACAGGCAGACCGGATGCGGCAAGACGTCTTCAAATGGTCCAAGGCCGAGGGCCACATTGGAGAGATGAGCGACGGCGAGGACTGGTACGATGGAGAAGAGTGGGGCTTAGACCAGGAGCTGTTGAAGGGACGCGATGAAGAGGAAGACGAGACGGCGGCAGCCGGCAAGAAATCGACCAGGCAAAGACGGAAACCCGACAAGGAAGACAGATAGGTCTGTCTTTCTTCGTCTCCTGCGCATCGCAAGTGAAGCCCATTCTTGTTTCGGAGTTGTTTATTCTTTGGTGCTACGAATATCATGATACCAGGGCCATGTGAGCCCAATCTCCCTCTCACCCAACGAAGCCGCGCTACTTTCTGAGTCGCTCCTGCCTGATGTTGTTCTGTTGACATGAAAGCGTGAGCGCCCCGTGCCTTCCCTCCGATCATCCAAACCTCAGCTCAACTCAACCACAATCAACGCGCCAAGCCGATGCAGCATGGAGTTCGTCCTGCGGTGCAATGATCTCAAATGTCGCACTCAGCTTCAGGACCGCGCTGTGGTCACCACTTGCAGGTTTGTCTCTCTCCGCAGTATGGGCACAGGGTCTTTAGCTGAGGTGAGTAACAAAGTCATGTCTTTTGCCCGCGATGCGCAGACTCGACCGGCCTTTCAAGGTCTGCGGATGCACACAGGACATGCCCAGCTTGTGGCGCACCACTCCACAACCCCGACGATGTGGTCGTCGCTGGATTGAATCCGTCCGAGGATTACAAGACCAGTGTTCTCAGCGGTCTGAGTCCCACGATCATCATGGAGTGTGCCAGCCGTGGACTAGCATTTCATAGCTACCAGACGTCCCAGGAGATCATCTACCAGGAACATCTAGCGAAAGGTCTGACGGAAAAGTACAACACGCTCAGCCAGCAGATGGACCAGCTCATACACGATGCAAACTCACAGATCAAAGTATTGCAAGACAAGATGCAGAGTAAGAACCCCTTACGAATGTCAAGTCCGGAGCTCACATCTCCTCAGGTATGCACGTGGAGTATATTGCGCTCGAATCGAAGAACCATGAGTTGAGTGGCGCTTTCAAACAGAAAGCTCAAGCACTACAACATACCACGAAGCAATATCAGGCATTGAAGGCCCAAGTAATGGCCTCTCATGTTGCTACGGCTGCCGGCGATGAGGCAGAAATCACACTGCAGACTGCACGCGGTGATCGGTTCATCGATAGGTTGCCAGGCACCCGGCGAGGCACTGCCAACTACAGTCAAGCAAGCCACCATATCGGCGGTGACAGAGCCCATGGTCGCAATGATAGCAGAAGCTCTGGTAGCAGTGAACGGCAGCGAGGTGGCATCGGGCTTGGTCACGGTTATGCATCTCACCTCCAAGGACGTGGTCTGGGTGGCAGGACGGGCACAGGTCGTGAGTCCATTCTTTGCGCGTGACTGTCCGCCTGCTAACGCTGTGCAAGAATCTGGCCAGATGGGTACACCCGTTCAGGGCCAAGCCAGTCGTCTTCCTGTTCTCGGAGGTACACGCCAGAGTGCTTTCCCAAACGCAGAGAACGGTTCATCTTATCGGGCTTCACCAATGGCGAGGCAGCCCCTGGGTGTTGGTGTAGCGCGTAACATGGGCAACTTCTCGCTGAGTGGTGCAGGGAAGCCGTCGAAGATACCTGGACTTGGAGGTCAGTCTGGTACGCTGGGACGATGAGATTGATGGTGTTATGTCCGACAGTGACCTGGTACGCTGGCTGCAGCAAAGAGCAGGGTCTCTGGGCGGAGGTTCCCGGCTGCCGTTAAGTCAGAAGACAGGCTGATGTCACAGAAGCAAGATGGTGTTATTTCGTGCGAATGATGGTTCTATCTAGTCGGCTGTCAAGGAAGACGCTTGCAGTATGACAGGAAAAGGGCCGGCGTCGGGCAGTGTCAAAGTCCCGTCAGGCACTGATCCCCCCATGGTTCACCAACTGCCAACATTTGGTAGACCAGCGTATCCTGACAGGCTCGCCATTGCGGTGCCTACACAGCCAATCAGATGAATACATGGTAGTCTCTCCAGGGTTACATGGGTGCAGCTTCGTCATCACAGCGTGCTGCTGAGTTGGCAGCGTGCAGCAGCGCAGCTTGTTTAGCCTCTGGTATGCCTAGAGAACTGCTGTAAGCTGGAGGATAGTCTTCACTGTGCGTTCCGCGAAGTCGTCCGCGGTGAAGTAGGGCGCAACCGGTCAGCGGCGGCCGGCGCAAGGCAGTGCAAGTGCCCTCTCGCGGTGTCTTGACTGTGCGCTCGGTCAGAGGCTGCCGGTGAAGCTGGCGCAGCAAATCAGCAGACCGTGTGAGTCTTGCACGACGCCCTGGTCCATGCTGCGCGCCTCGCAGGTTGGGCGGACTGCTCGGCCTTGGTGGGGTGATGACGTGCGTAGCCGATCGAACTGCCATCCACCATCTTCTCTTCCTCGCACGCACGCACCTGCTCTGCTGCAACGGTAATGCCCACGCCATTTCTCTTGGGCCCCAAGATTTAGAGTTTGCTGCCCTGACTACGAGCAATCCGTTAAATACCACCGCCGCCGACTACCCGCCAGGACTGACACACCACTCCCTCGCCCGCCTTGTCAGTTCCTTTGCCTGCACGTTGTCTCTCCGTTGCGACTGCCTGCCTCCACTTGCGCTAGTAGCCAAGTCAACATTGTGAGAGTGAAAGAGTATCCGGTACGCTTCCTGTCATGCCCACGTCACTCCTGTCCCTATGTGCCCGCGCTCACACAAGCTTTGCCCAGCAGACCCGGACCCAAAGGAATTGCGACACGCCCGCCCAGGACCCTGAGAGAACACAGTGAGATAAGAGAGCGCCGTCACCCACTGCGGGCAACAGCACCATGTCCGAGTACAGCTATGACATGCCGCGCCGCGGACACCGCACCCGGGAGCCAGAATACGTGACCGAGACGACCTATATCGAGCGCGGCGGCCGTGGCGCCCCCGTGAGAGACCTCGTCTACCGCCCCGCACGCGAGGACAGCATTGAAGAGATCTCGCGCGACTTCCCACCGCCCGGCGCCGAGTACAGACAGACCAAGTACCGCGAGGAGTATGCGCCCCGCCGCACCCGCTCGGTGACGCGCGACGACTACTACGATGACCGCTACGATCGCCACGACCGTGGCAGCCGCCGCTCGCGTGACTACGACGACTACTCGGAGTACTCTGAGCGCCCCAAGCCCTCGCGCCGCAAGTCTATCGTCGACCAAGTCAAGGACTTTGGCGAGGCCGCGGGTCTGGGAGGCGTCATTGGCGCAGTCACTGGCCGCAACCGCTCCCGCTCAAAGGAACGTCGCCACCGCGACCATGACCGTGGCTACGACAGCGACTACGACCGCCGGGACCGCCGTTATGACTCGAGGTCTCGCAGCCGCAGCCGTGGTGGCCGCAAGTCTGAGAAGTGGGAGCAGGCTGCCAAAGCCGCCATCGTTGCTGGTGCTGTCGAGGCCTTCCGTGCCCGCAAGGTCCAGGGACCATGGACTGGCGAGAAGGGCCAACGCATTGCAACTGCTGCGCTTGGTGCCGCTGGTATCGACAGCCTGATCGACAGAGACCCCGAGAAGCACGAGAAGCGCCATATCGCCGAGTCCGCTCTTGGTGGTCTTGCTGCCAGTCGTCTCGCCAACGGATCTCGCTCCCGTTCTCGTGCCCGTGGTCGCGACGGATCCAGGTCGCCCTCTAGGTCTCGTTCCCGGTCCAGGTCAATCTTCTCACGCTCCCGATCCCGAGGACGTTCACGCTCTGCCGACCGCGAGGGTGGTGGAGCAGGTGGCCTGGCCAAGGTCGCCGGTGCTGGTGCCGTCATCACTGCAGGAAAGGCTCTCTACGACCGTGTTCGCTCCAAGTCCCGCGCCAGGAAGGAACGCTCTCGCTCTCGCTCATCCAGCCGCGATAGCTATGTGCCATCGCGCCGGGGAAACCGCCGCTCCTACAGCCGAGGCCGTGGTATGGACGAGTACTCTGAAGCCCCTAACAGATCTAACCCAGATCGCAGACTAGCGGCCGCAGGCGGAGCGGGTGCCGGTGCCTTAGCAGCGCCGAGCAGGGGAGGAGGAGAAGATCGTGATCGGAAGCGGGATTCTAGTTCGGATTCTGAGTCTTCGACCGACATGGAGGAGAGGCGAAAGAAACTTCGAGGTAAGGAACTCCTTACTGCCGGTCTTGCAACGGTGGCCACCATCCACGCTGCACACGGCGTCTATTCTTCCATGGTGGCATCCGAGAATCGTCGCAAACTCGTTGGCGAGGGTGAAATGACACCCGAGGAGGCGAGGAAGCGTAAATCGAAGAACATGCTCCAGGATGCTGCTGCGGTCGGTATAGCCGCGCTGGGAATCAAGAGCGCCTACTCGGAATGGAAAGAGATGAACGAGCAAAGACATAGCGTGAAAGAGCTCGAGGCGCGCCGCCGCAAGAGGAGGAAGGCCAGAGAACGAAAAGAGAAGGAGGCCCGTCAAAACGCATTGAACGGTGTGAACGCACAGAACGGTTATGCTAACCAGTACGCATATCCTGTAGCCGCCGTCCCGGCCTATCCTACGTCCTATGCGGATGCGAATCCTTACAGTGCTATGCCGCCGCCTCCGATGGGCACGCGGTACTAGTCACTTTCTGCTGTTACTTTCCTTGGAATGGGACGAACATTATTACATCGATACCTTTTCAGTTCAGGCGGAATGAGTCAATGTACGGTCTTATACCTGGTTCCCTGCATGCGTCTCTTTCAACGGAGGATTGCGATCCTGTCCGCTCTTTTCTTTCACGGCCGACGTGCACATGAGGATCAAGGGTCATATTGCGTAATGGACGAGTCCTCGGGCTCAATGATTGTAACGACTTATGAACGACATAGAAATGAATGGCGACGGTCTCTTTATACATACAAGTTCCCTTTTTTTGTGACGTGACCACGTGGCTGGCGGAATGTGACGTGGCTCACCCAACAGCAAACACTTGTAAACACAATCGTACAATTTACAGCTGATTTAGCAATGCCAGCACTTCCTCCCTCACAGCATCAACTCCGACCTCCTTCTTCACCCCCAAACGTCGACACTGCACCTCTACCTCCATCTTCTCCTTCCATCCTCGGCCCAGCACAACAATCACAGGATACCCAATCTCGTCTGCATCCTTGAGCTTCCATCCCACACCTTTGCCCTCCCTATCATCCAACACCACATCTACCTTCGCCCTCCCATCCCCAGCTCCTGCCAGAACATCATAAACACCCTCCACCTCCCCCTCATCCACAGCTGGACTCCCGAGTACAAGCACCTCATACGGCGCAATGACTCTCGGCCAGTTCAAGCCCCGTGCGTCGGAGAGAAGGGAAGCGATGGCGCCAATCAAGCGGCTCACACCAATGCCGTGACAGCCCATGTGCATGTATTCGCGCGTCTTGCCGTCTGGCAACGACACGAGGGCGCCGAGGGGTTCAGAGTACCGTGTACCGAGGTGGAAGGTGTGTGCTACTTCGATGGCTTTTTGCGTGTTGAGATGTCCCGTGGAGCAGTGCGGGCATGCGGAACCTGGGGTTGTGGGGGTGAGGTCTAGGTCTGAGGATATAGTGATGGATGACGACGAGGAATCGGAGTTGGACTCGTCGCTGAGGTCGAGCGTTGGGTCGACGAGCGATATGGAGGATGTGGTTTTGGGGAGTAGGGACGCGAGTGTTTCGGCCTCGATGCCCGTGTCTAGAGCGATGGAGGCGGGTAGCGAGCGTTTGACGGCATGGAGGTTTACGTGCGAGGTTATAGTGTTCCAGCCTGGGGGGTCTTTGGATGAAGTCTCGCTAGGGCTGCCGGGCACGTAGATGCATATCTCGGTCGTGCGGTCGGTGCTGATGCCTCTGAAGACCAGGGGAAAAGATTCATCCTCGTCATTCTCATCGAGTTCGACAATGCGCTTGGCGACGAGCTCCTCGTTAGCGACGTAGTTGCAGGAGTCGCAGGACCAGACGTTGTCTTCTCCCTTGGGCGAGACGAAGTGGTATTCGTGAGAGAGCTTGCCGCCCATGTTGCCTGAGTCGGCGTCCGCGACGAGGTAGGGGAGTTTGAGAGCGTCGAAGATGGCGGTGTATGCGGCGCGGACTGAGTTGTATGTTTCCAGTGCTGCGGATGGTGTGGAGTCGAATGTGTAGAGGTCCTTCATCATGAACTCTTTTGCTCGAAGGAGGCCTCCACGTGGACGGCGCTCGTCGCGGTACTTGCGTCCAATCTGGTACAGTCGAAGGGGAAGGTCTTTGTATGAATGTACCATGCTCGCCACTAGGGCTGTGATTTCTTCTTCGTGGGTTGGGGATAGGAGAAATCCGGACTCTCTACGGTCGTTGATGCGGAGTAGTTCTGAATTGGATGAGTAGCGTCCTGATTGTCGCCACAGTGTTTCTGTGGTGATGGATGAGAGAGAAGTTTTAGAAGCACCGATTGATTGCATGTGCGTATCTATAAGGGTTTCCAGTTTGTTTTGGACGCGGAGACCTAGGGGCAAAAGATGGAAGACTCCAGAGTGTGCCTGTCACGTGGTGAGTGATGTGTTGGTGGAGGAGCAATGTAGGGCATACTTGACGGATGAACCCGCTCCGTACCAGGAGGGCGTGCGACTCATCTACATAGTATAAATAAGACTGCCCTGAAATTATTCATATGAAGATTACCTTGCTCTCCATCTTGTGGTGCTATCCCACCAGTTGGCGTCCAGAATTTGGAAAGTCGACTCCGTGAGTCTGTCTGAGGATCGTCAGCTTCAATTGGCAGTATACTCTCCACAATTTGCTCTTCAACTTACTGATATGCACCTAACATTTTGTGCAACTTTCAATGCTGGTCTTGTGCTAAGCGCTCGGGTGGAAAGTGCATGTTTCCATATATGCACCGTCATTAGCGCTCACTTTGACGTCTTGAAGTGTGTGTTACGAGTCTGTCAACAAATCTTTAGCCGTGTGAAGAATGAAGAAATTTGAAAACGAGAGAAAGAGGATATGTTCGTCATGTTAGTTGGTGACTACGGAAGTGCTACCGTCTTGATGAGTTTGCGCTCGGACCACCAGACTTCGCGATGCCGACGAAAGATTTCCAGACGTCACTTCATCCCACAATTGCACACCCACCACAACACAAGTGAGCCTGACTACATGTATTTCTATTGGTAGAATACTTTGTACTAATTGACATTGTAGTTATGCCTCCGCGAATACCCCTCCGGCCACGTGCGCTCTGCATACGCTGCAAAAACTCCACCACGCCTGCGACATTGCGAGCAGCCGCAGGTTATGCATCAGTAGCCACAGCTTCAGCTACCACACCAGCTCCGCCAATCCGACAAACAACACGATCGGCGCCTCCAGTGTTGCGGTATCCGCCTACACAACCGCCATCTCACAAGCCACCGGAGGTCCGCAAGACGCAGTTGCACAGGCAATATCAGTCGCTTTTAAGATCGTCACCTCTCATCCTGATCTTTCAGCACAACAATGTTAAAGCAGTGGAGTTGATGAGCATACGGAGAGAATTGGCAGTGGCTTTGCGCAAGGTGGACGCAGAGAGGAAAAAAAATGGTCAAGACACACTGGCAGACGAAGTGAAGCTGCAAATCATCCAGACAAACATCTTTGCGAGCGCGCTGCGAGTCGTCGAGTTCTTCAACCCCGAGTCAGAAACGCTGGACCATGCACAACATCCTACAGACCCCAGGACCGCCACGAGCGCACAAATACCACAAACGAGCAACGCCGCAGAAGACGAGCGCTTCACCCACGGCCTGTCACGGCGCGCCTATGAGATCGCAAACAACCGTAAACTCAAGCTCGAGCTTGAGCCGCTTCTTTCTGGGCCGCTCGCTGTGGTTGCTTTCCCCTCCGTCTCCCCGCAGTACCTCAAGGCCGTACTCTCCATCCTATCGCCTTCCAAGGGCGACTTCCCCGCACCCACCCGTCGTGTGAACCCAGACTACTACGAGCCAGCAGTACAACAGGGTCTGCAGAAGCTCATGTTGCTAGGTGCAAGAGTAGAAGGCAAAGTGTTTGATGTTGACGGCACGAAATGGGTTGGTGGTATTGATGGAGGAATCGACGGACTGCGTGCACAGCTTGTGCATATGCTCCAGGGCGTTGGTGGAAGTCTCACTGGTGCGCTTGAGGGCGCGAGCAAGAGCCTTTACTTCACCATGGAGGGAAGGAGGATGGACATGGAAGAGAAGGAGAAAGGGCCAGAGGAGAAGAAGGAATAGCTGTAATTACAGCTTGTATATTGGCATGTACATTCAGACACTTCCGTGCGTAAACTCAGCGCAGATGCATTTGACGTTCTTGTCGCTGGCTCTCGTGTCCCAGCAATGCTTTTTGCTGTTGGATTCTTCTCGTCAGTCCTGTTCCCATAGACGTCATGGGATCTTCGCTCTTGCCATCTCTATGTTTCAGCCATTTTCTCGTTGCTGATGAGAACTCGTTTCGATGTCTTGGTCGTCGAGCAACTGAATAGCCCTCGAATATCCCACAGATCATGTCCTCGCAAGAGCAGTTCCCGCATCTGTCATGACCACAAGCGGTGCATGCAGTCATCATATACGACGTCGCTCCATCGCCACAATTACACTATTGACTTTAGCCTCTTCTCAACGTCTACTATAGAGTTTTACTTACGCAATACCACACTGACATGCTAGATGTAATGAACGCTGCTCTCCGCCGCCTACTCTTGTGGTAAAGAAGGCCCTCGGGAGGGATCTTCACAATAGTTTGTGTATGTAAGTATGCTAGGATTGCTACACGTTTGCCTGCAATATCAGTTACCATGATTACCAAGGAAGATCTTTGGGCTGACCTGGGGAACTAGTTGCGCCTGGGTGTCGTGCTCGACCACAGTTGGCGTTGTTGACGACCTTGGACTTCAGTCAGCGGATACAAAAGACCTCGACGCGTCATGAGTATGGCTCCTGGCGCAAGCACATGGTGCAAGTAGGACCGTGAGTACTCCAAGGTCGACATGAAAAGTCGTTGGCTGCCCAACTCCGTGAATAAGCGAACGAATGAGCTGACCAGCGTACATGTACGTATCGGGTGCCCCTGCTGCAACTCTTCAGCCTCGTGCACAAGTTGGCGTCGCGGACCAAAATAACAATGCAGCCTTCCCAGTCTCAAGCGTTACGATTGTGCTACTATTCTTGGTCGTTTACCAAGACTCCAGGATTCCAGTCTAATGTCTCAGGATATGGTCGATTCCCAATATGAATTCACCCGGCTTCACAACCCTTGGGAAAAGTTTACGCGTCGACAAGAGCACAAACACCGTGCAGAGAATGACATTGAGTTTCGCCTCTGTCGCCCTTTGTCAGGACCTCATAACGCCATTCCGTCGACAAGCCTGCCAACACTGCCACCCAAGTCGACCACGGAAGTCATTGAGCTTTTTATGAGCCATGGTAGCTACCGACTTGATGACCCGGTGCCCCGTCAACGGCAAATTCTGAAAGACTTCTTGAACGCTGTTCATGGAACGAATGCGACGTCATTAAACCCAACATCAACTAATACGTACATTGTTGACGTGGGACTCCAAAGTTCTCCTGGAGATATTGCGCTCATAGATGACCGAAACTATCACAACGACTGTGCCAGTAAGATCGGAAAACCTTGCACTGATTGTCGTGTATTTTCCAAACAAGTTCTCATTCCGTACTTGTGCGATCATTTGAGAGGAAGAGTAAGTTCAGTGGTGAATCAAGAACCAGAATTCAAAGCATAAATGGGCACTAAAGTCTATCATGACGATTAGAGATCAACCCCCCATGCTCACGTTGATAAGAGGATATTGTTAGTAGAGATCACAGTGGTTTACATGAACATACTGACACCCGCAGGTTCATACCCAATTTGACGCCAGCAGGCGCACTTGCTCTTGCAGCTACTTGTGCAACGCGTTCTGCTATACCAACCCGTGGCTTTCTCCACCGATACCTCAGTCGACAAAACAGCTTCAGCGCATTCACTGTAAGATCAAGCTACAATGGAGTGATCTGGCAATTTCTAAATTATATAGTCGTGGGGTTTCTTCTTGGAGTTTCATCTGCCCTACCACGCGATGCGTCTTGGCCCGATCGAGACGTTGCGCGATCCGCGTTTTGTATGTGGCAAGAGACTTCGTAACAGCACACCACTGCCACTGCGTCCGAACTCAAGTGTCGAAGAAGACTTATACTATCACGAAGCACAGACATCATCGCTGTCATGGGGCTCCGACGAAACTTTCTGGACCGAGCTTTTTCTCGTCGATACGTACTTTGGGTCAGAGAAGAACCTTCAAAATTATCTAAACAGAACGCAGCCGGGCGATCCTGGCGACGGTTGGGACCCCCCTCTGGGAGGCCGACGGTCCTTGAAAGTGCCTATTTTCGATCCTCGAGAGTACTTCCTTCGCAAGGTGGATCGAAGGATAGAACAAGTCACTACGGAATATATTGCGCTTGTCGAAACGTTCAACAAGCGAATGGAAGAATATGTCAGTCATCTGATTCACAGGTTGCCATAAAACTCTAACTAACATTTCTTGACGCTAGGCCACACAGCTGGGCATTGTCTTTGAAGACGACAGAGACAGAACCAACACGCAAACACTGAGCAACGTCATTGAAACCATTCATATCTTTGTCGATTGCCTGAGCGGCATCATCGATGCATGGGACACCTTCTCCCGCACTGAAATGTCGCTCTTCACAAGACACGCAGCGGACAAGCTAACATGGCCTGCAATACTGATGCAGATTACTCGCAATATGTCGGAGCTGGACAGACTGCGCCGACTCCTCATTACCAAGAGGGAAAGCTTTAAATTCACATTAGTAAGAGTAAGTATATCTTCAACTCAGGACGAATCAGTTTTCATAGAATTTTGTACTCTCTATCTATCTCAACTTCACAACAAAACACATTTCCAAATCATGCAAAAAGTAGTGTATGAGGAAAGTGAGTCAATGAGCCTTTCCTTTTGACGGCTCAACTATTCATATCACTTTTTCATCAGTCACTATATATCGCTTCCCTCATCCATTCTCACATGCTGCTCATCGCTTATCGACAAATTTAGTTGCACACCGTCTCAAGTCTCAGCCAAACAGAGACAGCAAACGTACAAGCTAGCACCGCGGTGTCCCAAGGCCAAGACCTCAAAGTACTCACTCAAATGACAGTTGTGAGTCTCCCAAACCATTGCTCGTCATCTCACCATCTGACTGCACAAAGTACGTCGCATTCCCACTCCTTTTCACGACTGCCTTCTTCAGCATGGACTTCGCGACACCGCCCAAACCTTGGGCTGTATTCTCCAGTGTGCTGTTCCTTGTATCGCTAGTGAATTTTATGATCGCTTCTCTGGCGAACTACATGATCGCGTCGAAGAGCGGACCAAAGAAAACGCTCAAGGATGCTTGGGAACTATGCAAGAAGGTATGGAAATCGCTCTGCACATGGCTGAAGGAGAAAATAAGTTGATGCAAAGTATTGGGATTGCAATGCCACGAATTTTGGAATACCAATGCATTGTATAAAATGTACAAAAGGTCCCAACCAAAACGCCGGGCCATGCTCTTTCAAGTACTCGCAATGCACCTGATACATTCTCCGCGCTTCTCGAATTCCAAAAGAACATACTAAAACATTGCTAGTGATACATGTCCTACTCCATTAAAATCCTACCACTGCTCATGATCGATACGATTTTCACCAGCTCCGTCGCGTGCTAAGCATCACTCTTGATGCCATGCGCCACGGCGATGCTAATTCTGCACCTTTCGTATCAGCAAAGTGCCTCCCTGAGAGGCGTTCGCGCTTTTTGCTGCCGATCCTGATGGTGAGCTAGCCGGAGAGACTTTCAAAGATACCTTCGAGTGTGATTTTGGTGACGCCTCAGGGGTCGAACTACCCTGTGCGCTGCTCGATTGATCTGCCACCTGTCTGTTCTTCCACTGCCGGGAAATTGACCTGGCTTTGGGATGACGAGGACTCGGTTCTGCGTTTCCTGATGCTGGGTTCGCGGGTGGAGGAGCCTGTAAGGGCTGATCGGTATTGCTGAAGCGTGATTTTCGCACCCAAGAGCGATAATTTCCCCTCGACGAAGACTTGGGGTTTGAGATTGCCATTCTCTCGCGTGCTTTTGCTTCTGTTGATGCCGATTTTGAGGATAGGGCAGACTGTGGGGTCCACACGATCTTGCAAGAGGGTACCTTGTGTATCATCGATCGACCAGCCCTCCTCCATGAAGACTTCGAGATTGAGGTAGCCACTCTTCTGCGTGCCTCTTTTTTTTTTGAGGCCGATTTTGAAGATGCTGGAGCCTGCGTGCTGCCCGATTGGGCCTTTTCCTGTCCTTCCCTCCATAATCGAAATGCCGAGACCACACCAGCTACAACAGCATCTGGCTCTGCACTTTTGGGTTCTGGATCAGAAGCTGGCGGAAACTCTGAAGAGGATTCTGAGCTGCTCAGAGTGTCTTCATGTTCCTCAGGCCGAATACACCCGCTGACGCGTTCTGCTTCCATCAGAGGGTCTGTCACCATGGCGTTAGAAACCACGGGTTGCTGCTTCCCATGTTTCTGTGCCTTCTCGGGCCTTGATGCCACCCTCTTGTTTGTGGCTTCCTCAGCTCTGCGTATTATAGCCAGTGTCCCTGTAATTGGAAGTGCATCCGTGCAGCCGCTTCCTGCAACGTCCAAGGTCGGGGCGAACCGTTTTAGCAAAGCAGTCGAAGTTGTTGGCAATGGAGCAGGACTTGCGAGCCTGCCTGCTTCTATTGTGCCTTGCTCAGCCTTCCGTAGCAGCTCTCTTAATCCAAACTTCCGCGGAAGCCTTGCTTGTTCGTCGCTGTTTTGGTACAGTTCGCTTGGCAAAACGTTCCTGAAAAACGTTTCTTGCAAGAATATAGAAAGCTTTTCCCAGGGTATCAAATCATTCTGGCCTAACAACGATAATGATGTGTCATATCTCAATATTTTCGCCAATTGCTTGAGGAACTGAAGCTCTGTTTCGAGTGCTGCGTTTTGCAATTCCAGTGACGTGGTGAATTCTGTGTGGCGAAATGACATCTCCATCAGCGTAAAGCGTCGAAAGGAAGCTTCGACGAATTCGTTCCACTCTTTAGATCCTATCCGTAACCCCTGCTCTGCCGCATATCGTATGGCGTGGTAGTATTTCCTGGAGGATGGCTGTAAGTTATTTATCGACTTTCTGGGCTGACAGTACTCTTCAGCTTGCTTCTGTAGTTGTTCCTGAGTCACAGGTGGATGCGGCGACCAGTCTCCAGAACGCTGCGCGGTCGGTAGGGCGACGATCTCTATCGTAATAGTAACCAGGCGTGTCATTATGTAGTCAAGCCGACCTCGGATCCGCCAAAATGCGGACACTTCTTGTTTGCCTGTTTCACCAATCAGGAGACGTGCGTTGCGTTCATCCTGACTAAGATGAGTAGGACGGATGAGCTCTCTTTTCCATGCCGTCATCTGCCTTCTCACCCGCTCCATGTCCTTAGCCTGTTTTACGCGCATTCGTTTCTCTTCTTGCTCCCGCATAGCTTCACGCACAGCCTCTTCCCATGGCGGCGTTTCCGCATCGGTACGCACAGTTTTGCTCATCAACTTCCTCTCGAGCGCAGCATACGCTCGAATCGCAAGCTCTGTAGTTGGGTGGACTCCAGCCGTAGCCGCCGTATCTTCATCAATCTGGCGTACGAAGTCTCCTGCCGAAGTCCCTCCATTCATAGCCGATTCCCACGCCTGAACAAAGAGGACTTGTGAAGGATCCCTAGATTCTTTCTTCCAATGTGTCACGTGTCCCTCTCTCTCCATGGTATCTACCACCAGTTGCATCTTCGTAGCACGATGGAAGGTAGCTGTGACAGATCGGTTCCACTCAGCGGAGCCTAGGCGCAAACCCTGCAAGATGGCTTTGCCGATGCTTTTGCGAAACTTCAATGAGGGAAGAATGAGAAGAACCCGGAAGCGAGTAGGTTTTAAGCGACCATTGTAACGAGGTTCTTTGTATGGTGAGGTGATGGCAGTGGCAACCTGCTCTTGTAATTGATCGAGCGTTGGACAACCCCGAGGTTGCCTCAATTCCGCCATCGAAATCAAATCTATAGTTGTTTTGCAAATGAATTTTTCCAACCCGGATGCTTTTGATGTGATCTCAATCGCAGACGGTGTCATGCCAGCCCATTCGTCGTCACCAAGGATGAGCATGCTTCTCCATGCCTGCATGTTCTTCATCTCGTTCTTGAGTGGACGTATGTTGATCTCTTCATGAACTATCTGGGCCTTGGTGTCTTCCTCGATTGTAAGAAGCTCCTTTGGATGCTGTGCTTCTTTTCTCAGGGTATTGCCTTGTACTTCTGCTTCTCGTTTTTCGGTAATACGCTCTTGCTGCTGGTGTCTCTGAACCCAGAGTGTTGCCCTATTTTCTTCATCTTCTTCAACACGCTTCGACCTCTCTGAATTAGTATCTTCTGAATTCGTTTCTTCTTGGGCTTGGTGCATCTTGTCTCCTGCTCCAATGTTGCCAGCGCTCTCCTTTTTGCCAACATTCTCCCCTTCCTTGATCGAAACGGGATTTTCTCGGACCCGACGTTTTTTCCTGAAAGTGTGATCGAGTTTCCGTGCTCTTGCATCTTGTAGTTCGGCTATGCGCTTCTCGTATACGTGCCGCCTCAGGCGCATAACTAGACGACGCCTTCTTGACTTGCCACTATTTCCCTCGTGCCTCTTGAGCCATAGCAAGATCCTCTTCTCCTCCTCTTCTTCACTCTCTAGTCTCTCTGCTTTAGCTAGCCCAGATTTCATTTCATTTTCAGCTTCACGCCTCTGTGCTCCTTCTTCAAGTTGGTGTGCCCTGTCTTCTTCCTCTACACTTTGAATTCCTTTCTGTCCTGCTGCATTCCAAAGCTTGTCCTCTTCTTGGTCTTTGCGCACTTCTGGCTCTTCATCTGCCATCCTCAAGTCACTGTCTTGATCTTCGCCCATGTGTGCAAACCCCTCTGCCTCCGTCACCGATGCGTGTTTTGATTCGTCTACCAACGACAAATCCTTCCTGGGCATGTCATCCGCCAGTTTCAATTCTCTCAATTGAGTCTCAAACATGAGTTGGAGAGGCATGTCGGCCTTCCTGTGTCCTGCTCTAAGGAGGCCAGCGTAGCGCTCCAGAGTCAGATTTGCTGCTTTCTTTAGGACAGGTTTGCCGCTTTTTGCCATGCGAGTCACATATTGTAGCGAAAAATTGGCACCTCGACGCTGCTTGACAGGCAAGTCATTCACCCAACGGGAAAGATCTTCAGACCTGGTTGACCCCTCAATTACCTGAGCTGTCTCGAAAGCGTAGTCGGTACTACCCTCTTGTCCTTTTGCATCTTGTCTCTTGGCACCTTCGCTATTGTCGGCCACCATCATTCTTCTCTCCTCTTCCGTCATCTCCTCCCATGTCTTGAGGTTGCGGTGCTGGTCTAGTCCAACGGTCTGAACGACTTTCTTCACAACGGACAGGTTTTCCTTTGAGTCCAAGTATATAGCGCCGATGACAGCCTCAAATGCTTCGGCGAGATGATCCCTGCCGTGAATTTCAGAATCCGAGTGACGAAGCAGGGCCTCATTCAACCGGATTTTGCCGGCTGTCACCGCGAGTGCAGCTCTGGACAGTGTGGCGGATTCCATGACACTGTAGCTCTTGTTCGTATGCCCTGTTTTGTACCATATCATGCACATTGTCAGGCTAAGCACGCGATCACCCAGTAATGCGAGGCGTTTGTTTTTGACTAGTTCGAACATCGTACCCTTCCAATAGAGTGGCACGCGTGAATCAGTGGGCTTGAGCGCCTGCAAACAGAGCATGCGATCCGTGAACGTGTATCTTAGGCGGGCTTCCAGAGCTCCAACCCTGGCTGCAGCATCTAGGAGGTCATAGCAATCCCTGGGCCGTAAAGCTCGGTCGAAATGTAGTCGGCCACTCCGCAGCGCAAAGAAATGAAGGTCTCTCCGATAAAAAAGATCTGGTATCCTGGCTTTGGGACCATAGTGTGGAAAGTCGCGCTTCTGTAACCAGGCAATGAAACGCTCTGAGCGGGCTCTTACGGTTTTGATCAAATTCCGTGAGAAAGCTGCGCTCTGGTGTGACCCTTTGGGCGCGGGACGGGACCAGAGCTGTCGCCATCGCTGAGGAAACCATTTTTTATTGTTCCCTTTCATCCTGACTGCTGAAGTTATTGGGGTTGTGCGAATGCCTCCTGTTTGTTGTTAAGACCGCGGCTGTGATTGGCGAATTTCAATACGCGCCATATCGGGGTACACACCTTCTCAACACAATTCGAACGGTTCTTCTCGCACTGAGTTGACTCATTGTTTCCCACAGGGTTCTTGCAGGATCATTGAGGGTTCAAAGGCTTCGATGCTCACTTGATGAGTTAATCGTGCATGGTGATGTGCAGGCGTGGACCCTTACAGAGAAACTTTTGGCAGTGGCGAGACTTCGGTGGCCCTTGCGCAGCGCAACTTCACCTTCGCATGCTGCATTCTATCTTCGTGTAAGCCACGTATCACTATCTACGACCAATACACAATATAATCCTGAGGTATTCAAGGCTGTCCGTGCCGTTCCGATGGGTTTCCGGGCGCACTTTGAGTGTCGACACACACGGCGACTTTGATCTTGGCATCGAACACTCCCACTGTCCCTTCCATGCTTGGGCGACTCCGAATTGTGGCATACGGTACCGTTTATTGTGTATGACTATCAACTGAAACCTCAGCCGATGCAATCTCACTCCGACAATGACGGTCAACAACTGCTGCCGGGCGGACTTTGATGGACCTTCACTCTGACGCTGACGAGAAACAACAATTGTTGCTTTCCTTCTTGGTCCATGCCTGCTATCATGGTAGAGATGGAATGTTCTGCGAGGCTTATGCTGCTCAATGCAACTAGACGCAGCATCAAAGATACTCCTTTGATCTTTGTTTTCGCACGCCCTGGCTCAACACCCCCTTATATAGGTGTATGGCGCATCAATCTTTGACAAGCTGTTATCTTGAAGTGGATATGTCAAGAACTCATGCGAACGTTTCGACACCAATGTAATCACACAAACTGCCACGAAAAACGCCTCGATGCAACCTGGAAGATGGCCATCCGATGTTTTCGCATCTGAATGAGAGCAGCCACAGCTTCCGCGAGACCTCAAAAATTGCGCAGGAGGACCAAAGTCTTTAGCTGTCGCGACGCGAGAAAGTAATGGGAGCATTTCAACTCGCTAGTCCCACAAAAGGAGGCGAAGAGGTCTCCCCGACACATGCATGCCGACGCGAACACCGCGCAACTGCAAAAGCCTTGCGGATAGTCCTCTCAAGTCTTGGATTATGGAGACAGTAAAATGAGCCAAAGACGTCGGGCAGACCCAGTAGCTGGGCGCAAGAGCCGAATCCCGAAGGTAATTAAGATGTGCGCTGTCGCCTGTCAGATGGGATCATCCACAATAATGGACCACCTAGAAACGCGACAACTACCTCACATGGACGCTTCAATTGCGACATCGCATCGTGGTGGACGTCGAGCGAGAGCAGCTAGATACAGACCGAGGTTGCAAGCCATCATTTCTTGTAGCATGGCGCCAGTCATGTCATGGACATTGCTGCCCTGACGACGAAAGGTCTGTGCTATGCTTAAACAGTGGAAATGAGACCCTGGCTAACGCCACGAAAGGAGCTGTGATTGGTCGCTTAATTAAGCTTGTCTCTGGCTACATGAGACGACGCATGGCCCGCACGCGACTGCATGGCGGCTCTGCGATCCACGATGCTCCTCAGGGTTGAACTGCGAACAACCCCTCAGCATGAGAAAATTGTCCACCGGTCCATGGTCCTTTCGAAGAAGTCACTTCCGGCTTGAATATCCTCAGACCTTCCAGGCGCAATGGCAGCGACAAATGCACCCAATATCCGCGAATCATCTCGCCAATAGATGGTCAATTTCTGCTCCAGCCTTGTCGCAATCTTAAATCCCCCAGTCGCCGCGATGCTGTTGGCTGGGCGTCCCACCCCCGTGCCCATCGTGAACCCCAAACCAGAGCGCCAGCCGCCCTCTGTGCTCGTTTCATATACAGCCGGGTTCACCCCCAAACTGCGCCGCCCTCTTCCTCCCCATCGTTCACGGTCTTCCACTCCTTTGCACTACTGCTCAGCTTCTCCACAGAACGCGTCCACGGTTCCACACGCTCATTATTCTTCCCGACGCAAATCGCTCACTTTCTTGTACTTGATCGTCACGAGTCTCTCTCTACACATATTCAAAATGCGCGCCAGCACTGTCGGTGCGCTGTTTGCGCTCGCAGTCGGCGCGGTGGCTCAGGCTCCTGTCCCGTATGTCTCACACATTCGTACTGTCGCACGCGACACACTCAAACACCACAAAAGCCTATCGTGAACCGTGATGACTAACCTGTATCGTCAAACAGAGCTGAAGTCCAAAATTCCGTTCTCATGGTCCTTGCGACCGCCCTCCCCAAGGACACCGTCTCGTACGCGCTCGCGTCGTCCTCCGCCTTCGCCGCCGAGATGGCATCCTCCCTCTCCGCCGGCAATGTCCCTGCCTGGTACCAGGCGCTCCCCGGCGACGTCAAGAGCCTGCTCCCCCAGCTCTACCCCGTAGTCGCGTCGCCCACCCCAGCGCCTTCGTCGAGCGCACACTCTACCACCCCCGTCGCATCCATCAGCGCAAAGCCCACTGGAAGCAACTCGACTAGCATCTCAGGCATCCACATGCCCACCCTCTCGCCATCCTCTGCGCGCCCATCTCTACCTGCGCAGACCGCCAACGCGGCGTCCTACCCTGCCGCTGCGCTGGGTGCGGGCGCTGCCGCGGCCATGGGCTTCATCGGCATGCTTGCCCTGTAAGCGTCCATCTATCCATGTGATAGTGGAACTATTACACCAAGCTGCGCTCCTAAAACCCTTTTACCTTCTTCGCTTATTACCCCCTTAACCTTTTTCGACCTTGGATCTTGCAGAGACGAGCATTCTAGCGGGCGGCGCTTTCTGGTTACGCCTTGACACTACTCTTTTTACGACGCGACGTTGTCATTCTTTTGGAGGACGGACGGGCTTCTGCATTATACCTTTTTGTGTGTGTTTGTGTCTTTTGTGAGAGACTTTTGTGGATGTTGGATGTTTTTGGTGGGGATTGGGATGCGGACGAACGTAATGTTTATTGCGATCGTTGATGGATGGGAGACCACGGTGGAGGTGTGCGTGTGTCGGTGGTAGCTTTTAGTTTAACTTATAATACAACTGGTGTGTAATATCTTGTCGTCCGGAAATGTGCTTGTGTGTGTGATGGACGTTAGATGGTCGGGGATGTAAGGGATCTTAAGTACTGACACGTCCTGAAATAGACCCTCCCTCTTGGAGCGTGCGAGCATACTGTTGGGCTGGTGACGCGTAAGTGCCGGGCATTCATCGTATCGTACGCAGGTACCCGTCGGCCCACTTGACCGTCCGTCGACCCACATGCGGCTCTGTCAACACTACGCAAGCCACTGTCAGCCTCTTTAGACGACGTCACGCCACGATTTGAGCAGTGAGCTGGACTTTTTCGGAAGGCTTTAAGTCTTGAGATGAGTGCTCTGTTTCTTGATGCTCACGTCTCGTCACTTATCGGGCTGCCATCATACATGGCGATGTACTGCTTGGTGGAGATCGCAATCTGCTACCATTGTTTACGAAACATCCAGACACATAGCTTCCCAGTTGCCAAGGCAGGCCATTGGTACAGGATACCTTGCAAGTGGCCTACGATCTGAACTTGGTAGATCTACAGATTCCCGCGAAACGTAGTTCACTTGGCAGTCAGCTCTATGCATGCCATCCATTGACCCCTCATTTCCCCTTCCTCTGCTTCGCGTCACCATTGCCCTCCTTTGCCGTGCTCTTGCCCTCGGCTTTCTCCTTCTCCTTCTTCTCCACCGCCCTCCTTTTCGCACTCTCCTTCTCGAGGACTTCGATAGTCTTCGAGCTACTCTCCCACAACTGCTTCTGTAGTGCCTCGTCGTCGATCACCTTTTTCGTGTATGGTACTCGCGTACATTCCTTCAAGAAGTAGCCGCCATCTCCTCTGCCCCATTGTGCCTCCATTGCTGCGTATAGGAATGTCTGCGCACCCTGATCGGGGCTCTTGAGTACCAGCCACCAAAAGGGCCACATGACGAGGTATATTGCGAGACCCCAGAGGGAACCGAAGGTGAGGTAGCGTCGCATACCGGGAGTGCGGGTCCAGCCAGGATCGACCATGATGACGCGTGCGTTCATTGGCTTCTTGTCAGGCCGCGCATATGTGGACAAGTGCTTCTGAAATGCAACAGCGAAGGTCATGAGAGCAAGCTTCGAGGTCGCGTATACGCTTGTTGGTGCTTCTGCCTTTGTACCGTCTGTGTTCCCCGACTTCTTTGTCTTCGCATCGAAGTCTGGCAGCCTTCCGCCCATGTAGGCGCTGCAGGTTCCGAAGATGATGCGGACATCTCGATCTGGCGGCTGTGCTCGCAGAGCAGGACTGAGGATGCTGAGTAGGTGGAAGTTCGCAACGTAGTTCAGACCCCAAGTCGATTCCAGACCATCTTCAGTCATAGTCGCCTTGGCTCCTGGAGGTGTCATTGTATTGGCGCACAAGATGATCATGTCCAGCCTGCGAGGCGGTGCATTGTCCACCCATTTCGTCGCGAATAGCCGTATGCTATGTAGGTCTGTGAGATCGACATGTTCGGCGGTGATAAGCTCGTTGCCCGTCTCGGTACGCAGGTCTTCGATGTAGTCGACGAAGAAGGGGTCGGTGAGCGGTTGTTGGACGAGGAGGATGATTTGTGCACCGCGAGATGCAAGGCCTCTCACTACTTCAGCACCTATGCCAGACGTGCCTCCCTGGGATATTGTTAGTATTTCTTACTGTTTGCAGCAAAAATTCATAGCTCACCGTGACCATGACCACCTTGGAATGCATATTCCGCTCCGACCCGTTGACCGCGCCATTGAAGTACCATCTCAGCAGGTACAAGAGGGCAAGAACTGGGGCTACCTTCACTATGGTCCAGCCAAGTGGTATAGAGTCCAAGCCCTCGTTAAATACCGAGGCGAGGATGTTGATGGGCATTGTTGTCTGGCACCTGGTAGGGTTCGGAAAGGGTTAAGCATTGCGGAACGATGCTGGCTCGCTAAGCGGATCGCCGCACGTGGCGTCGTCATCGAACATGTGATTCCGCGTTGGAGGTTTGTCGCCTGGAGCAGCGCGTCCAGCGAACCAGCAATATCTCATTTTCCAGATACACGACTGCGACGGTGCCACTCTCTTCACCGTCGCGGCAGCATGGAGTAGTGCATCTCATATCAGCAGCCACCTTCGCTCCACCACGGACATATCACCACTCTCCGCCACCATGTCTACACCCACCATGACCCCCCGCACCGAAGACGAGTACGCAGAAGACGAAGAAGCCGCTCGCTTCGATGACGCCGATATCTCCACGGCCCCCTTCGCGTCTCACCCCGCCTATGGCCGCGGTCTCTGGAGAAACCCCATCCAATTCGTCTCCGCCGCTCCCTCCGCAACTGCCCCAGCACCATCCCGTACCGGCAACACGTTAGCTGAAAAGTACCTCGCCATAATGTTCCCGAACGGCCAACCCCTCCCCAAACCCGAAGCCTACCCCTCGTGCGGCATCTGCGGCGAACCTGTGAAAGAACAAGACCAACGCATGCACTACCTCAGTCCCGCGCACCAAGCCGCCCTCCCACGCGCACCCATCCCCTCCGCCATCGATCGCACGAGGATGGGGCTCAAGTACATGTCTAAGCATGGGTACGACGTAGATGCGCGGAGAGGTTTGGGAGCGAGCGGACAAGGCATGCTGTTCCCGCTGGTGCCGAAGGAGAAACGAGATAAATTTGGCCTTGGGGTGGATAAGAAGGAGCATGAGAAGAAGAGGAAGCTTGGGGGCGCGAGTGTGGCGGATGTGAGGGAGGGGAGGCTGGATGCGGGGAAGGTGAGGAAGTTGGAGAAGGTGGAGAAGAGGAGGCATGAGAAGTTACAGAGGATGTTTTATGGGAATGACGAGGTGGAGAAGTATCTTGGGGAGCTGGAGAGGTGAGGGAGGCAGGAGCGACTTGCAGCGTCATTTGGTCTGCAATCGTGTGAGCACGAGCGGAGAGGAACACCCGTGGACGTTTTGAATTAAATCCCTCGCCGGAATCTTCCAAGGCAGGTATGGAGTCAATGGTCAAGAGCGATGGTGGTTCCATCATGTAGCATAGCGTCGGCGCAGGTCTCCTTGGGCACTTTTTGCCAAATCAAGATACCCATTTTGCACTGAATTATACTCGAACTCAAGTCGAGCGAAACTCCTTTCTTTCAAGGCGCACCCTGCACAACTGCTATCGCTATACAACTACCTATACGTACAATCTTCACTCCCCGTTCTCTCCACCCGCCTGCGCCGCCTGCATCGCCTTCCACCTCTGCGCGTTCGCCATGAGTTTCGCCAACTTCGCCGCGCTCTCATCATCTGCAGGGAAGACGTAATCTACATACTCCTCGAACTCTCCGTCGTCGAGCTTTCTCCTCTTCTTGACCTTCCTCGGCATCTGTTTCTCAATCTTTTCCTGGTCCTCTGTACTGCCGTGTGCTGCCTCAAATGAACGCCATGCAGTGAGCAGAGCGACGCGGTCGGATGTGGCAGACAGGTCCTTGAGACGTGTATGTGCGCGGTCAAAGATCTTGCGGGCGCGCGCTTTGGCCGCTTCAGAAACGGGGCGGTCCTCGTCGTCCACTGCGGCGCCGTTCTCGTCGGCATCGTCGTCGGGAACAGAGAGCTCGAACTGCGCCCAGGAGGTCCAGACTTTGACGTGGTTGGTCTTCGCGAGGAGGCGCTCGTACAGGGCCCGGGTGCGATCGTATTCACCTTCGCCTTCTTCGAAATCAATGTACGCTTTCCAGAGTAGCTCGGGCATGTCGAGCTGCGGCTCGTCGACAGCAAGTTCGAAGATGGCGCGCGCGCGGTCGAGATCGTCGAGCCCGCGCTCGAGCTCGGCGAATTTAATCCAGGTTTGGCAGTTTGAGCCGTTGAATTCGATGTACTTGGTGTAGAGTCGTCGGCAACGACCGAATTCGAAAAGCTTCATTTCGAGCTCGATATAACCCTTGAACAGCTTGTCTTTGGGACACATGCCAATCGACTGACCAAGCAGTTTCCGTGCAGTGGCGAGCTGATTCTGACGGACTTCGAAGTGTGCAAACATCAGCCATACTTTGGCGAATGTGAAGCGTTTGTGTGGGAGCAGACGAATACACTCCTGGTAAATCTGCCGTGTTCGCTCGATGTCTCGCGACTCTGTCTCTTCGAATACTGCGTAGAATAACCAAAGGTAGATGTATCGCCGCCAATGTCGTTTCTCTTGTGTTGGTGGTATTTGTGCGATGGCACGTTCGTATACGTCTCGCACGCGGTCTGTGTTTCCGGATGTCTCCTCCAGGCGCGCGAAGTCAATCCACGCATCGTAGTTCTTCGGGTTTTCCTTGATCTGCTCCTCGTAATGTACCCTTCTCTTCGACAAAATGACATCCTCTATCCCATCTCTGTCACCGTACTGCTTCTCGAAACGAGTAAAGTCTTTGTGAAGATTGACAGATTTCGAGCGTGGCATGCGATCGAGGGCAAATTTGTAGATTGCTCGCGCTCGTTCGAGCTCCTTCAGACGTGCCTCAAACCTCGCATATGCCATGAACAGCTTCTCGTCCATGAATTCGTCTCCTAGGGTCTCTACCGCGGTGCCATATACATCGCGCACCAGATCGCTGGTTCCACTCTCTTCCTCGAACTTGGCCCACTTGATCCAGTTCTTCGGCTCGGGATGAACCACGGTGAAGCGCTCGTAGATGGCTCTCGCCCTCTCGAATTCGCCGTGCCTCTTCTCGAGCTTGATGTACGACGACCAAGCCGCCTCTTCTGGTTCCCACTGCATCCAGCGCTCAAAAACGGATCGAGCACCATCAATGTTTCCCAGAGTCTCCTCCATGTAGACGTATTTGTACCATAGCTTGTCAATGCGCGGCAGAATCGTCACAGCTCGGTCCAGCAGATTCCTCGCATGGTTGATGTTCCTGTGCTTCATTTCGGCCTCGATATAGCGGAGCCATAGCGCCACGGCGGTGCTGTCGACGTCCAGCGCGCGCTCGAAGATGGATCGCGCACGCCGAAACTCCTTCTGTTCAAGCTCCCACTGTGCATAGCGCATCCAGTTGTTCATGTTGATCCTGTTGCGCCGCACATAGTCCTCAAACTCCTTCCTCTTCCGGCCCTGGTGCTCGTGTAGTTCCTCGAGGTCAGCAAAGCGCTGGGTGGGCGCCTTGAGCTTGTCATCCTGGCGGTCGACGGCTTCGCGAAGCAGCTGTTCGGCGCTGATCTGGATGGGCGCGGCCGCCTTGTTCTTGACGCGCGGTGGTCCTCGTGAGGCTTCCATTGCGGCGGCGAGTATGGTGTGGTGATGCTGTATTTGGTATCGCGCCGACAGAGCGAAGAGACCGCAGTTCGCGTCTGTCTCGTGTTGGCGACAGGTTGTTGAAGCTTGGATCGTGAAATTCAGTCGGAGGTGTTTTAGCGTACAACTTATCTCCACGCCAAGCCCTCATGTCATAGCCGCGACTTCTTCACTCACCACCACCTCTACGACACTCAAGTTCTACACAACTTTTACATCGGCGGCCACCTCGGGAAAAGGTACGTTCACGCTTGTGCACTGATCCAAGCTTGTCACTCAACCACTTCGCACTAGGAGGGAAACCTCCGGCCGCCTTTGCGCCTAACCCGCAGTCGCAACCACCACACCACCGCACACACATCCACCAAGATGGCGACACTCGAGCAGGAGCTTATGGCGGACTTCGCCGACTCGGGCGACGAGGATCTAGCCGATTTGGAGAATGATTTTGGAGGAGCCGATGCACCGGCCAACGGCGATGATGAGGACGAGGAAATGGTGGATGAGGAGGCACAGTATGCTGCTGAGCAGGGCAAGAAAGAGAAGAAAGGACCAGCAGACATACGAGGCGCTCAAGGTCTGATGCAAAGCCTCAAGCCAGTACTCGAGCAGATCGATAAGGTTAAGGACCACGCGCCCGAGGTTCTTGACGGCGAGTCGATCGAAGAAAACCCCGAGTATCAGCTTCTCACTGAAGCGAACGAGTTCTCGACACAAATTGGCGACGAAGTGCAGGCACTGCACAAGTTCATAAGGGACATCTACTCGGCCAAATTCCCCTACATGGAGGAACTGATTCAGAACCCGCTGGACTTCACCAAATCAGTCTTGATCTTGCAGAATTCAGATCTCGCGGACTTGAAGACTATTGCACAGAGCGCGGATAATGCTCTGGGTGTGCCACTCAAGAACATTTTGAGCCCACCGAGTCTTATGGTCTTGACTGTCGAAGCCACGCGTGCGAAGGGTCGTGATCTGAGCGAGACTGAGCTCGAGGTCATCGTAGGCGCATGCACACTCCTTCTTGACCTAGATAAGGCGAAGGATACTCTGTCTTCCTTCGTGCAGTCACGCATGAATGCCTTTGCGCCCAATCTCACCGTTCTCCTTGGCTCTCTCGCTGCAGCTCAGTTGATCTCCCACGCTGGGGGCATTAGCGGTCTAGCAAAGACACCTTCCTGCAACATCTCGAGTCTCGGTGTGAACCGAGCCAGCGGGCTAGGGCTGGCATCAAACATCGGAGTCCGTCACCAGGGATTCCTCTACCACAGCCCACTTCTACAAACCATTCGAGAAGACCAAAAGAAGCAAGCAATGCGAATTCTCTCCGGCAAAGTAGTTCTCGCCGCCCGCGTCGACCTCACCCACACCTCCGTCAGCGGCGAAACCGGCATGCAACTGAAAGAAGAATGCGAACGCCGCCTCGACAAGCTCACCGAGCCCCCTAAGAACAACGGCGTCCGCGCACTCCCCGCCCCTGACGACAAGCCAGCCCGCAAGCGTGGAGGACGAAGAGCCCGCGCCCAAAAGGCTGCTGTAGCAACTACCGAGCTCCGCGCTGCGCAGAACCGCATGGCGTTTGGCAAGGAAGAGAAGGAAGTTGGATACGGCGACTCAGTCCAGGGTATGGGCATGATTGGTGCAAAAGACACAGGTCGTCTTCGCGCACAGCAAATCGACCCCAAAACGCGTGCCAAGTTGTCCAAAAAACAAGGTGCAGGCTGGGGCGGCGATACTACTCTCGGCGCTGCATCCTCGCTCAAGGGATTCGGCGCAAATGGCACTGCTACTTCTCTCCGCGCACAAGGTCTGCGTACCGCTGGCCTGGGACTCGGTGGTGGCGCGGGAACCAATTCAATCGCATTCACGCCCGTGCAAGGTCTCGAGCTCGTAGATCCACGTGCGAGAGAGGAGATGAACAGGAAGAGGAAAGCAGATGAAGATAGATGGTTCAAGGGCGGATCATTCACGCAACTTGGTGGCGCGTCGAAGGTGGATGCAGGTGGGTTCAAGGTCCCTGCGTTACCGATGAAGAAGCCTAGGACGGACGCATAGGAACATCTCTGTGGCTTACACTTGGGAGATGGAGAAGGTGTGTAGGAAAGGGGAAAGGAAATGATACCTGTATTTGCTGAGCGCTTTGGCGCCGAGAAGCCTTGTACTATTATCTGCATTGCGAAGGCGTTTACTAGATTCGAAGACTTGCTTCTGATATCGAGATACTTGTGCCAATGGACGAATTGATCAATTTGAACTTGTTTCAGAGCTTTTATGTCCTACGCGTGCAAACCCGGATCCCTGCTGATATTGCATGCTTCTACGAAATACAAAATAGGTTACGGAAATACTGTTATCTGTCAGAATCATCATATGAGGTAGTGAAGATGGCGTTCAGCTTTTTGCAGACGTCAGGTCAAGTCATTGTCGGACGTGTCTGTCACGGTGCGTTTGCTTTGAGAGTCGACGAGCATGATCAAAGGCATAAATCTTACCAAGCAGGACCCAACTCGATGTGTGATACACAACCGAAGGCCTGACTGTCAACAGCTTTGTCCTTGTTTAGCATGGCACACAATACGATTCACTAGTAAGTTAATTGTCCAAATCGTCCAAAAGATCCAAATATCGATCCAAAATAATGCCTAGATTCCAAAATGTCTACCTGATCTACGCGGTAACGGCAGGTCGCGAACAGCGTAAAGCGACCAACAGACGTGGTATCTTAACAAATAGTCACGCAAGACTCGGGTCCAAAATGATCCAATGTGAACGCCGGGCTACTGAGAGCCAATCCAAATCAAACCCAGAATTATTAATGCAGATAAAAGCCGCCCCAGGAAAGGAAGGGCGCTTTTGGTGATGTCCATTATGCTACAGGTATGGTATGCAGGATCCGAAAAGTGGTGTATGTACGCCGATGGGGAACGCCGGTATGGTACAGGTGGGTGGTGTCGTGGTTATCTCGAAGGTGGTGTCGGGTATGTATATATAGACGTCGAGGTAGTGGGTAGTGATGTTGTGTGTGGGTCTGGAGAATATACAGCGCAGGTATTTTGCGACGGAACAGGAGAAGCCAGTGAACGCCATTGACGTGGTGCTGTCAAGTCTATGTCTAATTAGGAGCCGGTGAGTGTATCAGGCGGCGTGACATCCTAAGAAGGTCGGGGATGTAGACTGATGGGTCTTGAGTAGTCCACTGGCGTTGAGGATACGGAGGAGGGCTGCGTAGATGGCAGAAGAAAGACTTCTGCCTCTTGGTCAGGTATCGCCCATTGTACCTCCATCTTTCTTGATCTCTCCTGTCCCGTCTCTGCGCGTCATTGTTGGTGTCTCAGATTTGAGCTGTCTTGTGTTGGCGATGATCGTGGGGAGCGACGAAGGTTGGGCGAACGTCGGATCGTGTCCGAGGCGAGAGTCGCTGCTGCGCTAGGTGCGATGGGCGTTGAGTCTCCAACGCGAGGAGTTCCCCTCGAAGAGCCACCACTGCCAGACGCGTGATGCATGGTGCGAACTGTTGATGGTGTGGCGGGGGACCGTCCACCCTGAGGAGCTCGTGGTGTTGTGCTGGCACCACTCTCCACGCTGACATGTCTTGCGCGCGGCGTGGTCTCCTGGCTGCCGCTGCCTCTAGTACGCTGCGTCTCTGTTCTTGGTGTGCCCTCGTGACTGCTGCTTTCTTTTTGTAAGGGCGAAGGCTTGCTAGCAGAGGTCGATCGACTCCGTGCCGTGTTGCGCTGACCGTGACTGGCTTGTTCTGCTATAGGTGGACCCTCAGCTGCCCGTCGACTACTTTGAGGGCTTCTTTGGACATTCGCGGCAGCGGCAGTGGCATGAGGTGCGTTACCTCCACCAGCAGTCTGAGTAACACCCTGTCCAACAGGCTCGGGGCTGGACATGCCGACGCGCGGCGTTCCCTCCCAGCTCTTGCGCTTCATCATGCGACCCAAGATGCCGACGAGTTCGGCGGCATCCTCGAATTCGGAGTCATCCATTGCCTCCTTTGCGCGATAAACATCCTTGATTGCGCGCCTAGCAATTCGACGCGAGCCATCGTGATCGTGCACACAGTCCCACAAGAATGCGCTGTGCTCAAGAGCCACAGACAATCTCAGGGGGTGTGAACCGTGAAGGAATTGTGTAGCGTACGAGGTCGCTGTCGTGAAGTAGCCGCTTGCCAATGGGACAAAGTTCAGCGGCGGCAGGATGAATGACGAAGGCTGCGGAATGGGAATGGGATTCAGGCCGGGAGGCGCGTTGATGGGCGGCGCTGGAGATGGTGTCCCGACAGGCCCACCAGCTGCGTAGGGGTTCGTCACGAACGACGTCTCTGACACAATCGAATCGATGGGATCGCGAAGGGTCGGTTGTTTACCTGCCCGCTTTGATGAGGGGGAGAGACCAGAGGCGTCGGTCCTTCGACCGCCGTTCCCACCTCGTGGTGAGGTGGGCAATGGAGGTAAGCCTGGCGCTCGCGTTTCGGTGGAGGTCATGTTTGTTGTTGTCACTGGCGGCTGGTTGTGGAAGAGACAGAAGATGTGATAGAAGCTGGCTCTGAGCTTCACACTCAGCACCCTGCACTCAGGCCCATGCTGGCCATCTTGCGCGTAAGGGAGTACGTAGAGCTCCAAGATGGAGAGACCTTCTCGAGACATCCATAATATATGCTGGTAGGCGGAAAGGGATGGCGTATCTCGACTTGTGTCTAACTTGCGGAGTTTTCGTGCCCGGATGAGTCGCCGTGCGAGCAAGACTGACAGACCTAGAATCTGGTAGAGGGCACCAGACAAAAAGGGATTCGAGTCTTCCGTCTGCTTGGCTAATCGACCGACGAATTTCTGGTCAAAGTCCAAAGACGCCATGGTACTGCGGCGTGTTTACTGAGAGCTGTAAGTTTGTTGTGCTGTACGGAAGTGGCGGCTGGCGAGCTGTAGAAGGAGCGATGGGCAGAGGGTAAACAACTCCGTCGATGTACAGTGCTGAATGAAGATGCAACCAAGCAGCCCCCCAAATTGACTTGCAGTCAGGCTGCACAGGTACCTTCGCGGGAAATGCTACCTTGGGAGCTTGGACGGGACAGAATAGGCGCAAAGGACGATTCTACTTACTATCAACCGCCAACCCGGACCGTTGCGCTGTATCTTCAGAACAGACACAGTGCAGCCCGGTCCGAGCTGACCGATGGCCTCTGGCGATGACGCCGCCGGGGAGATGAAGACGTTGAGCCTCGCAGCAGACGCTGGCCAATTAATGTGTTTCGAGACGCGATGGGACGACCGTGCGCTCCGCCCCCGCTGGAGTGAATGATGATTCTCGTGACGGCTCTAACCGGAAATTGGGAATTGACTTGGGCGCCACTCGGAGAATTCTGGATTAGGCAATGTTGATAAAAGCAGTGATGGCTCTGCGAGACAGGCGTGGAGCCGGCCTGTGGGTGGGTTGGTGGTAATGTACAAAGGTTGCAGATGGACAGCAAGACTGTTTGGGGGTATCTGACGAGCTGTCAACACACACATCCGAGGCATTGAACTGTGGTCTGTGGCACTAAGACTTGGAGAGGTTCGATTACCTAGAGTCTGAGCAAGTCGCGGTTTGGGGTCAATGGCCCACCCTCATTCGACGGACGGGTGTCGGGCTCAGCCAATTATAGCGCGCAGTGGATGAGGCGACGGGTACTTTGAGCGCGAACGGCTAGCAGGCGTCCAACTCGGATCGCGAAATGTAGCGTGGCTGGCAGATGGGACTGTGAGGCCGCGGGCAGGGCATTGCGACTCTGGGAGCTCTGCGGTCCAGCGCGCGAGGTCCTGCGACGATGTTTAAGAGACAAGAGCGGTGTCTCGTCCAACTGGCGGTGTCTGGCTCGAGGGTCAGTGCCCGAGGAAGCGAAACTGGGCCGGCCGCACACTGACGCTCCAACTCCAGAATGATGCGGTGGATCTGCGCGAGGATGTCTGGTCGAACGCAGCGGGTCGTCTCCGCGATGGCCTGGCAGCGATTGAGACGGGCGCGCAAGCAATTGACGGCGAGAGAGGACTGGCAGGGCGAGTGCAACACGTCCGACGGCGGTAGTATTAAAACCCACTCTACATCTGCACCGGCCTCCTGGGTAGTCTATGCAGGTGCAGCTCCTGCGTCAATATGCAGGCGTTTGGACGCCAACGCATCGCGCAGTCTTTTCCCGTTAGACTAAGACTCCAGAGATGAGCTGGCAGAGCAGAGCTATCGTCTCTCCCGCCTTCCACGACACCCTCCCTGCATCATCGCCGTTTCTCGAGGCTTGCCAGCTGCGCAGAACTGTGCCTCACTTCTGAGCTGGTCGCAGATGAAAGACCACCGGCTGCCAGCGCATCGATGGACGGCTGCTGAATCCGCCCTTCATCGTCACCCCTCCCACGCTGCGCGGCGTCGCCAGCCCTATGCACAGCGCCTGTATTCAGCCACCAGCCGCCAGCACGCTCTGTAGACTAGCTGTCAGGAGCTGCGCGGACCCCACGGTGGGCACCACCACGATGCAGCTGACACGAACTATTTCGAGGCGACAGCTTGTAGCCGCATGTACTCGGCTCCTGCGAGCTGGATGACGCTGCGCGGTGGAGCATCTCTGCATCTCCCAGCCTCCATGCTCCGCTGGCCATGGCCGTTTCCTACCTAACACCCCCGTTCTCTCAAGCCGAAGCAAGCTTCAGACGAAACTACTGCGACCACCAGGTACAGTTTCGTCATCCACCTCTGCGCAGACATGCAGACGTTCTGCGTCGGGGTCCACTCGAAGCGGTGAGATGCAGCGCTGCGATTGGCTGGAATATTCGAAAAATGCTGGCCAGCGCATTTAGCGGACAGTCCCAAGCAGCATCGATACACCACCAACCTCCTCGGCCCTACTAGCATATGCACTATCGTCGTAATGCTCTGAGCCTAGCAGGCGTCGTGAACTCGTGCGGAGAATTTCTTTGCCAACCTCGTTGACGCCACATGGTGTCCACCGGCGGTTCCACCTCTAACATCCAGCCTGCTTCCACTTGAATCGCTGACCAATAAATCTTGGCAGTCTTATTGGACTTTGCTATGATGAACGTTTCCGAAGCAATTGCAGTCCTGCCGAGTAAGGGATTCTCGACTGGCACCATGCAGATACCCGCTGGGAGGGCGGCTATCAAATAGCAAATACGGATCAGGATGGCAATACCCAAAACGCCCATCAAGCCACAGACAACAAACGTTACAGTCATTCAGCGGCAAACCATCTCTATGGATGGCTCAACAGGGCGAGCATGTGTTACTTTGCTCCTATCTAGAGTTTCGGTTCGTCCCGTTGAATGCAAGTCGCCGTTTCCGCAGGCGAGGTGACACCCATGATCCAGCTGGATCATCATCTTGTTGCTGGCCTATCGGCAGCTCCCCTGCGTCGCCTGTACGCAGGCACCCGCTGTGACATGCCAATGTGGAAAACTTCTCGATGGTTGATCGAAGTACCTGCAGAATGTACAACAACCACTACCGAACATGGTAACAGTTTGCGATATCAGATGCGGCTGTTTAGTTTGACAAAGGCATCGATTGTGCTCTTGATCGAGACAAAACGTATCCGTGCTGGATGTAGGTTGCTACTCGCGTCAAGCCGATGGACAGTAAAACAAGCCAGATCTTGCGATGCAGCGAGGGACATATGACATGCTATATAAGCATAAGATCTCAAACTGCAAGACCGCGTCTTACCGCAACTTCAATTAGACAGTGTACAAACCAGCAACCTTCCAGTCCTTACTTCAAGTACACCACGTTATACATCCCATTTCACTTGATCAACGTCATTCCTTCGGTATGCTCATCCTCACCTTTCCTCCTCGTATCTCTTATGGAACAACACTGACACCTCGAGATCAGACAAAGACAGGATCTAAAGATATCAGTCCCAACATCCACCACCACTACCGTCTATCCTCCGCTGAACCACGTTCCTTCGCACGACAGTCTTCGCGTTTCGAAGATACATTCATCTTTCGCGCGCCACACCATATTATCGACTGCCCAAGCACACCGTCATTCCAACTTCACCATGTGTTTCTACCACGCCTACACACATGCCTGCGGCCATACCGAGATGATCCTCACACAGCTCTGCGGTAAGGGTCAGATGAAGCAGCAGAAATGCGCTCGTGGCCAGGACGGCGTGATTCTCGCAAGCGTCAAAGTGGAGACGAAGTGTGCGATCTGTCCGGAAAGCTGATATGGCTATGCTATATCGTGATCGTTCTCGACAAAGGAGTCGTGACGTGAAAGCGGAGGATTGGGAGGGAAGAAGGATGAATTACGAACAAGGTTCGTGGGGACAAATGGAACTAAATTCTCCATTTCATATATACTATATGCAACCTCTTGTATCGCTTGTTGGAGTTTGGAACAGAGCGCATTGGAACAGAGGGATTTTCATAGATATAGACTGTACCACAAAAATAGATGTTCAAGACCTCGTGACCCCGCCTGGTGACGGATATGCAAATCGCGGGCGGGCCACTGCGGCCCGTATCGTGGGGATCGTGGACTTTTGAACAGCTACAAGGATACACCTAGATGAGATGAAGGGGGTCCAAGCCAAGCCACGACCACGATTACTAGTAGTCACAACCAGGACGAACATCAACATCATACGAGACAGATAAAATTCACCCATGCTAAGATCAAGACTGCAGCTATCATATAAAAGAGTATTGCTAGTCTACCCCTCAAACCACGCCCAAAGCCTCTCATTATACGCCCCCAACCCCCCAAACTCATGCAGCCCCGTACATCCCCCCACCCTCGTCATCTTATCAAACACCTCGCTTAAATCCGCATTCATCTCCGCCTTACTTACCTCCCCCTCCTCATCCCCGGGCCCTTCACCCTGCAACTCCACATACGCAATACTCGCCCTCGCATGCTCCCCCGTATCCAGCCCGTGCAGATACTCCTTCCACTCCGCGCCTGGACCGTGATAGTATCCCGTGCGCTGCTGGAATTTGGACACGGAGCGCCGCAGGGAGTGCCAGGTATCCCAGCTGCTTTCGACCTGGGGGAAGCGGGCGGCGAAGGTGGCGTGGAGGATGGGGGCGTCGTGGTTCCAGAAGGCGGAGAGGAGGGCGGAGAGGCGGTGGTCTGCGGAGGGATTGGGTGAGTTGGGGTGGAAGGCGTTGAGGCGGTTGAGGGAGGAGAGGAGGAGGGTGAAGAGTTCGTGGCGGTGGTGGCGGAGTTGGGTGGGGGAGAGGGACGGTAGGTCGAGGTCTTGGTGAGTGGGAGGAGGAGTGCTTGGCCTTGGAGTGGTTTCTGCGAGGTCGAGGGCAGCTTCGTTGTTTGTGAGATAGTACGTGTCTTGGGTGCTGAGGCCGACGGAATCTTGTCTGTGGGGCTTGCGGTATGTCCCGGACGGACCGGCTGATGGTGAGCGGCAGTATATGTAGTCATTGGGTGCCAGATCTGGTGAAACATGATAAGCTAGCGAACAAGCAGACGATGTTTAGTCACTGTGCTTACCTTCTATATCTTGTATCATCTCGTCATGTCCAACCACGGTCTCGCTCTCAACCGTTGCTTCTCGAGATGGTATGAACAGTGAGTCATTGCCGCTTGTTCTTCTTTGATGGGCCACTCTTGTGGGTGTCACTGGATTGACAGGACTAGGTGATACAGGCCCAGTATATACACCCTGCTGTCGTCCTTTGCTCCTTTCTCCGCTTGCGTGTACACTTCTGTTCATCTTATGTAGTTTGCCAGACGAGGTCTGTCCCTGAGCCCCAGTTGCTTTACGTTTGGTAGGTGTCACTGGTGCTCGAGGCTCGACCACGTCGGGACTCGTCTTCCCTCTCGCAGTGAACGCAGCTGTGATTTTGGTTTGCCGGTGACCCGGACTGTTCGTAGATATTCCCATTAGAGGTGCTGTCGGTGCACGAAAAGGTAAGGCGGAAGACTTGGTGGCGTCTGCTCTTGGTGGTGCATGGGGGATCTCCGCATCTGAATCATCTTCAGAGAGGTCGATGACGGTCGTCTTTGCCCTTTGTCTCCCCCTTGATGGGCTCCCGCACTGAATAACGTGCCATGTTATCCAGCAGCGAATCAAGTAAAGAATGCTCCATATGAGATCAGCTCGAAGTACACATTAGGTCTTTGAAGGGGGGGGCGAGTCTTACTTGTCTCGTTCTGCTTTCTTGTTCCATTTTGGCACCGGGAGATTCGCCCCAGTTTGTCCTCCGTATGGTGTTGGTCGCTCATCTGTTCCACCCCACAGAATTTCTCCGTAGCTTTCGCCCAAATGACGAGTCTCACTCGTAAAGGCGTCATCTTGAACAAGCAGTTCTGATAAAGGCTTCCTTCCACTCCGATGAGCAGCCTTAAATGTCGCCGCTATCTCCTTGATCCTGTCGTGGAGCTGATTTGCTTCGTCTTTGAAGAAAACAGGGTCTTTTCCTGTCGTTTCGCTATAGAGTCCTAGGGCTTCATAGCAGTCCTGGTCCGTTCTTTTCTTCCCATTAATGCACCCCTCAAGGAAATCAGTTTCGGAATAGTTGGTTTGAGATGCCATACTTTTTGAGCGTAAAGTAGATGTGAATTGAATAGCAATACCGAGTGGAGGTGCCGTCTTGAGTTTTATGTCTAGTTCGCTACCCAAAACCAAGGAGCCTGCAGTGGCTGAGTCGACTAGGCGCCGTGTGAAGACCCAAGCAATAGTGCACGAGGCTGTGCGAGGCTGGCAACTTCATGCAATATGCTGTCGGAAGCTTCCACAAGGTACCATCTGCTCCTCTGCACATACAGAGCTGAGCGCACAGTGTCCTGACCACAAGTTCTTGCCCTGACGTTGCGCACGTTCATGTGAAGCGTTCATGGCCATGAATCATTGACAATGGCCGTTTGGAACAGAATGGTCCAATGAGAGACGTGCTGTAAGCGATTCAGTCAGCTTGATAAATATCGAAGATCCCACCGATTCGTGGCGCTGAGTACGGACTTACGTTATGATCAGAACAAGACATGTGTAGGAAACCTGTCAGTGGACTTTAGGCTGCGCCGCATCTGATAGCTAGCCGCCCCGACCAGCCAGCCGTACATCAGCTGCACACCATCTTCGACACATTCAATGTTTCTGGCACGCAGACGGTAACAATAAGCGAGCTTGTGCAACGTCGCAAAAGCTTGTATGGGAGAATTTCAGCCTGCGTCAGTACATGATTGTGCTGCGTGAGGATAGCAGTCTCAAGGCGTTTTGCGTGCTTCTCGATCATCAAGGAGTTGTCATTCTCGATTACATTGACTAGACGGGGTTCGATGCTGGATCTTTTTGAGTCGCGAACCAGCCTCAGCCTGATAGCCAGCTATGTGTATTAAGTCATACGTTTTCAGGTATGCGCACACTCACAAATACGCCACCTTTCCTGAATCTAGGATCAAGCTCCGATGCGCCAATGCAGAAAAGGGTATATCAAAACGCCCACCCATGCGAAGTTCTGTCGCTTATATCGCTGTGCCTCGCTCGAAGTTCTCCCGTATCTCCGTAGTGTATTTGTTGTAGAACCTCGTCAGCTTGTCGTTGAACTGCTTGTTCTTCTGGTTGATGTACGTGACATCTCCCGTATCCTGCTCGTCTCTTATGCCTCTTGCGGCTCTCGCCTTGAGGCGCGCCCGCTCGCCCTTCTCCAGATCGCCCACCAGCTTGTCTATGGCTTCTTTGCTGGGCGTGTGGTCGTGCGAGTAGCTCTCTTCTGCGGGCGTGTTGATCTGGTTGTTGAGCGGGTTGACCGTGTAGAGATCGCCGTTCGGCGACTCGACGAGCTGCAGCAATCCTGACTGTACTTGTCGCTGCAGCTTCTCTGCCTTCTGACTCGCATAGCTCTCAAGATCCACTTTGTCCATCTGCTTGATCTGGCGCTTGTAGACCTTGTTCGCTTCCTTGGTGTAGTCTGCAAATGCGACGTTGTCTCTGCTCCGTGACTTCTTTGCCATGCGCTTATCCCAACTTTCGGACTCCTCTACTGTGTAATCCCAATTTCTCTTGCGCTCGAAATCAGGGTCCTCGGATTTGAGCAACTTGTACGAGGCTTTGTCGTGTGCATCCTGTAGCTTGGAGATTTGCGCGAGGCGGGCAGAACGATCTTCGGCATCGCGGACCTCCTTCTCGGTAGCTTTGCGCCCCGTTTCCTTCTGTGCTTGTAGTGATTTGAAGCGTGCCATGCGCGCTGCGAGCGCCGATCTCGCGTCTGATGATGCGGGTGGAGCGTCTTCGGAGGCTGTGGGCGCAGAGTCGCCTGCCGGCGGATCGGACTCTACTTTTGGTACGGGCTCTTTTGTGTCTGTGTCTTGCGCCATGTTGAGGTTGTGAGGGTTGGTTGTAGGCAACTTACTGTTCTAAGAATTCTAGCTAACATTAAGTCAGGAATGCCAAGACCGTACGCTACCGCTAGCGTTGCCGAAGCCAACCCCACATACCACATGTCAAACCTCATCCTTTCACTTTCTTGGAACGGCACCATCAGTTATTGGGTTGTGATCATAATGATCTACGGGCGTGGATCCGAGTCACACAAGTCAAGCGAGGATTCAGTGACCGCTTAGGCCATGCACAGCAAGTTGCCCAATAGAGGTGCATAACCTGCATCGATTAGCCAGCCCGGCCAGTGATTCTGCTTGCTGACACACCATGCTATATGCGAGCGAGGTGTCTAAGCCCCCAATGTTCTATTGCTACCGGTACTCTGGCCCAGCCGGCCCTGGTCGCAACATATATGTAGGAACAGACACTCAGCCGTTCGCATTTGCACATCGACGTTGGAGGTCGAACTACCATCGATGATTTCACTCACTCCGTTGTCACTTTGCCTGACACTACCATGTGTCATCTGTCTGCATCTTTTGGTATTGAAACGATTCGAGCTTGACCATCTCCCCCTCCAAATCATAGCCGTGTCAAGCATTGCATATGCTGCTTTGATATACTGCCTTCATCTCGGCGCAGCAACGGTCATCACTTTGACCTTCCTGGGCTTTCTTAGTCTATGGATCGCGGCATATCGTATGTTCTTCCATCCTCTGCGGAAATATCCTGGGCCTTTCTTTGCACGATTGTGGAAATGGTGGTCTTTGAAGCAGGCATGGGACACGAATTTGAGGTTCCAACGAACAGCGCAACAGCCACAAGAAAAGTATGGAGACTATGTGAGAACAGGTAATCACTCCATGCATCGAGAGTAATCGGTCGCTCAGCACATCCTTTTTAGGGCCTCGAGAACTGACGATCTTCGACGTCGACGCTATACCTGCGATATATGGCAACCAGGCGAGGACGAGCAAGGGCACTTATTTTGACATGATGGAACAGTCTCTGCACCAGACTCGCGACAAACAGTTTCTTCGCCAGCGGCGCAGAATCTGGGACAATGCTCTCAAGGCTTGTCAGTAGCGGCAGCCATACTCAACGTTTTCGGCTAAGTCCCTGCAGCTTTATCTGGCTTTGCTCCAAGAGTGGAGGAGTTCACGGATCAGCTCCTCCAGCACTTGAAGGAGCGGGACGGCGAGCCACTCCCGCTGCTCGAAAACATGACATACTATTCCTACGACGTAATGTCGTTGCTCGCTTTCCAGACACCGATGGGATACATCAAAGGCGAGCAGCTTGAGGATGCTCAGAAGGCCCTCGAGATCATGACTGGAAGTCTTGAGATCTACGGGTTACTACAGCATGTACCTTGGATTATGCAGATGATATTCAAGCTGGGCTCGATTGCTCCAGGCCCACTCAGGATGTGGACACAGTGGACAGTGAAACATATGCAAACCCGCTTGGCTGTGAGTGCCTCCGATTTTTGTTGAACAAAGCCCTGTGCCATGGGCTCTTCGGGCTAACAACAAGTCAGATGAAGGATGCGAAGCCGGACCTCTTCTCACGTCTTGTGGAAACACGCCAAACGATGCTGCTGGTCGAGCACTTTTAGCTGGCGAGTCTCGTCTTATACTCGGGGCAGGAGGCGAAACTTCTTCGACGGCCCTCACTTTCATATTCGTGCATCTTGCAACTCATCCACGCTATATCAGAGCTCTGAGGAAAGAATTTCGTGAGAACGCATCGACATATAGCTGCCAACAGCCACTACCACTACTCGATGCGATCATTAACGAGTCAATGCGCATGTCGCCATCTGCGTTGTTCGGTTCCCCACGTGAAACGCCTCCTGAAGGTATCCATATCAACGGTCACTACGTCCCCGGGAACACAATTGTTCAAATGCCGCCGTTCGCAATGAATCATGACCCGCGCCATTTTGTCAGGCCGAATGAATTCATCCCGGAGAGATGGTTAGACAGGCCTGAATTGGTGCTCAGGAAAGATGCTTTCAACCCGTTTCTAACGGGTCCTTACAGCTGCGCCGGCAAGGGTCTAGCGATGATGGAACTTAGAAGTGTGGTAGGGAGAGTGATCAACGAGTTCAACATCAATATGCCGAAAGATTTCATTGCGGAGAAATACTGGGACGGTATCAAGGATCATGGCATGGCTTGTCCTCCGGCGCAAGACGTGATCTTTGCGGGGGTTGTGGACGAGTAAATGCCAGTGGATCAATGATGGGTGCTGGATGCCGACTTCCGTCCAGCTCGTGGGCCCTTTAACCTGTCAAATGAAGCCGAGGGAGTCCGTGAGGTTGGTAGCGAGAAGCTTCGCTAGCGAGGTTTCAATATGAATTGGTGCTGATTTCCTGTAAGCGTAGCACAGAGAAAGGTATTCGTACACTGTAAACGCAAACATTGCTACATTCTAGCTCTGATCGAGGAAGCAGTTTGAAGTCTCTACAACCTGCACAATTTGCAGCCCGCGATAGCCTCGGGAAAACTTTAAGCAATGGCTAATTGACCAGGTCTTGATAGGCAGGACCACAGGCTAGTACCGTCATCCCCGCATTTCCTCGCCCAAGACAGTAAGTGTGATCGACATTTGACCAAGCAACGGCTTCACACTCTACAATGTCGTGCATGTATAATTGTAGGCCAAGATCCCGCCAAGTCATTATGTTACCTCAACCTCATGCACCGCCACTCTTGAAAATACACCTACTCACCATTGGGCCACGTGCGGCAGGATTTCGACAAGGAAGCAGTCTGACACCTCAAGTGCACCTTGTGCGTTCGGAGAAGATAGAGGCAACATGCTTCCCACCACTATTTCCATAGCATTATTGTGCCTCCTCCCCTACACAGGCGCAACATCCCCAACCTTCGAGCAACAATGCCTCGCATTCCATCCCGAACAAACCATCACAAATGCAACACGCAGCTTTGTAGAATATGTTCCGGCCAATAAAACACTCGAGTTCCCAGACAACGATGCAAGTTGCAATCGAAAGTCACAAAAAGTCGCGGTGGATTTGTGCCGCATCGCAATGTCAATCAAGACTTCGGACCAGTCGAGCATTATTTTCGAAGCATGGTTTCCAGAAGCCTGGAGTGGAAGATTTTTGGCGACAGGGAATGGAGGGATTGATGGGTGCATAAAGTACGAGGATATTGCTTATGCGTCGACGAATGGGTTTGCGACGGTGGGTGCGAATAATGGGAAGAATGGGACTGGGGGTTTGCCTTGGTAAGAAGTTTTATGTTGAATGTTGTCAATGTCTACGTAGCTAACAAGCTATAGTATGTATATGTCACGATGCTATTTGGGGAATATTTGAATGCTGTACGCTGACTATAGGTTCCTATGTGCAGTCTACCACAACCCCGAAACTGTCATCGACTTCGCATGGCGTTCACTACACACCAGCACGGAAGTGGGCAAAGCATTGACCAAAGCCTTCTACGGCGACGCTCATTCCAAGTCCTATTATATGGGCTGCTCTCTCGGAGGCCGTCAAGGTGTAGGTGCAACTGAGAAGTTCCCGGATGACTTTGATGGAATTCTAGCGGGAGCACCTGGAGTCGACTTCAACAACCTCTACTCATGGAGAGCCCGCTTCTTCCCTATCACTGGCGCGCTGAACTCCACGGGTTTCATCTCGACTTGGGCAACTGTGGTGCACAATGAGGTCCTGAGACAATGCGATGCACTCGACGGAGCGACAGACGGCATTATTGAGAACCCAGCATCATGTCACTTTGATCCGTCGACCCTTCTTTGCGGGAACCCAGCCACTCCTACATGCCTCTCGGAACTACAGGTCGAGCAACTGAGGAAGATATACAGCGATTACAGATACCCAGATGGCCAACTCATTTATCCCGCCATGCAGCCGGGCAATGAAGTCGGGGCTGCTGCGGGACTGTATGCCGGTGCGGCTTGGGCCCTTTCAGAGAACTGGTTCAAGTACGTCGTCTACAACGACCCGTCTTGGAACGCATCTCTGTATGGGTTTGATGATGCGCGTGCGGCAGAGGCACTTAACCCAGGCGATATTAGAACTTGGCCATCTGCGCTACCAGGGTTTGAGAAGAAGGGCGGCAAGTTGCTCATTTACCATGGCAGGCAGGATACGCAGATCACCTCGTTTAATACTGATCGGTTTTATGAACACATCAAGGGAGAACGTTCATATGAGGATATGGATGAGTGGTTGCGTTACTTCCAGATCTCTGGGATGAATCATTGCAGTAGTGGTCCAGGTGCCTGGTAAGTTTTCCCCACTTGGATCTTTATCTCCTCCCAGGATGTACACTAATAGCTTAGGGCGCTTGGACAAGGTGGAAACGCAGCTGCTGTAGGGATCCCATTCGAAGCCAAGAACAACGTTCTGAAAGCTATTGTCGAGTGGGTAGAGAATGGCAAAGCGCCGGAGTATATGGAAGGGACAAAGTTCGTCAACGATACTGTCTCCTTGGGTGTTGACTTCACGAGGAAGCACTGCAGGTAAGTCTCAGATCTTCATCGAGATTGGTCATCACTAATCTCGACTTTCAGGTATCCTTTTCAAAATTGTCATGTTGGCAGTAACTACAAGGACCCAGAGAGTTGGCAGTGTAAATTAGAACACTAGTCAACATGAACAGGCTTTTCTATGAGCGGCGAGAGTTTACCTCCCATTCAAAGCAAATACATAGCGCAAGATTTTTCAAGTGTCAAGACGGCCAAAAGTCAGACTATGTAACTCCATAGCTCTGAGTATGGCGTTCTTTGCTATGCCCGCAATGCGCATCACTAGTCCTGTAATATTTGCGAAGATCACTTTCTTAGCACGAGCTGGAGAGTAATTAGTACATTATCAAAGAAGTACTTCGCTGGCGTCAGAAAGTGTAGTCATAAATTTCTTCAATTCTGATTGGTCAGCCTTCATACAGATGTACCGCGTGTAGGCTTCGACAGGTCGTCTTGTTCCGCAAATTAAACCTCTTCCTGTCATATTACAATGAGTTCCACAGCTCTTGAAGGAAAATGAAAAGACTTGTTATCTATCAGGCAGCCTTGTAAGTGTCGCTTGTACGCGCTCAACAGGCGGTACGTGTGCGCTGGCTTCTGAGGCTGAATTGTGTTCGCGTGGCCCCGCCCTCTTGGTCATCGGTGCCTGCCACCCTTCATGATGGAGTCTTCAGCCTTCTCCCCCACTATATAACTCACAATCTTCTAAGAATCTTCTGCTCAAATTCAAATTTTATCAGTCTCTAAATTGGAACGCCATGAGCGACATCATCGAGTTTGTCAACACTAGTGAGAACAGCGATTCCGCTACCTCGGTCGTGTTCACGCCGCCTACCGGAACGGACGATGATGCCGGACAAGCTGAAGAGGAGCCATCTATTTCTCTTTCCAGCATAGTGAGAGGTATACGAGCAGTTGGCTCCGTTGTAAACCTCCCGAAGACCAGGCTGGAGACCGTCATACAAGACATTACCGCCAACCACTCGGATGCAGCGCTGGATGTCTCATTGGAAGCGTGGTTCCATACAATAAATCTTGCAGATTATGACCAGGACTTACACCATATCGCCACATTGGCAGCTGCTCTGGCATTTCTGCAGACTCTGGGTCGCGAGGGAATCAGTGTCTCCTCCTCGCAGTTAGACAAAGTATGGCTGGCGATTAAGGCTGCCTTGCAGTGTCCAGCGTTGCCATGGGCAGTAACACGCAGTGCGCAAGGTCTCTTGGCGATACCGATGTGGAGCCTTATTGTGGACGGGCATATTGATGAGCTTATGCGTCTCCACGTCTGGCTTCCAGATAAACAAAGGGGGAACCCAGATGTCTCCATACATATGCATCAGCCATATGGGCAAGGCTGGATTCTGGCTGGAGAAGGTACAGATCACGCCTTCGAGGCAATACCTGCTAATAAGGGCGACGCGACCCACGCTGAGTACATAGTTGGATGGAGAAGTAAAGAGGAGGAAGGAAGTGATCAGACTTACAAAGTCCACAGCAAGTCATCAACTGCAAATCATACTGGAAAACTGCTGCGCGTTGTTCCCGTGAAATCTGAGAAGCACACACGAGATACGAGTTACTGTGTTCCTGCCGGGGTATTCCATCAGTCAGAAGTCAAGCCCGACGCATTGCATGCAACAATATTCTTCTTCGATTCCAGTCGCGGATATATACCTGATCCTGCCATTGCTGGACCGATATCTCCAGGAACCTTCACCCACGAACGCGAGTCTCCGAAAATCAGTGTGAGTGACGCAGTAAGCCTTGTCGCAGACCTACGAAAGTGGGAAATCCTCCACGATGTCGGCGAGCAGAACTCTCTGATGGGAGAGTGGGAAGAGTCACTTCGCATCTATCGGACCGCTCTACACACATGTCAGGCACAAACTTGGCTCAATGGACCTAGGTACTTGCACACCACATTAAGCAAGATCGCACACAAGTATCGAATGCTGGGGCTATATCCACAAGCTTGCGAGTGTTTGGAACAAGCTGTGTTAGATGCACCTCTGTCGCGCATCCGGGTGGATTGTGTTGGGGAACTAGCCGTAGTCTATCGGCACATGGACCGCCTCGAAGATTCCAAATGGGCTAGCGAAGAGCAGTACCGTGGTGCGAAAGACCTAGAACTCGAGCCGGACATGTGTCGCGCAATAGGAACTCTTGGTATGGTCAACTACCAGATCTATCTCGAGACAGGCGAAGCAAGCCTCCTGGATCTTGCAATATCTCAAATCGAAGAACGTGTGGAGCGAGCACAGCGATTGGGAGACGTTACTCGAGAAGCCATCGGCCACGGACGCCTTTCAGTGTGTCACATGGCAAAGAAGAACTACCAAGAGGCCATCGCTTCGGGACAGAGGACCTACGATCTCATGCAACTACAACACGATGTAACGAAGATCGGATTCGCTGGAGCTTTCTACGGTCGGGCATTGCTTCTGGCTGACCGGAAAGAAGAGGCATTAGCCTTGTTCAATCCCCCTGCTGGTTGTCCACCAATCATCTCTCTGTGTAGAGAGATCTCAGATGAGCATCGGCAATACATCAAAGAGATAATTGCTGCCGGGGCGGACCTCAAACTACGAGACAACCATGGATATACAGCTCTGGAGTGTACTGTGTACAATGGCGATCATGCTACCACAAAGATCATTGAAGAAGGACTGCGCGCACAGATCTCTCGAGAAGGAGGCAATCCCGATGAATTGACGCAGTATCAATATGAGGCTAACCTTCGCAAAGGGTATAGGAATATCTTCCAAGACAAGTTGAGACCAGTCCTTCTCGCGGCCGGAACAAATTTCCGCCTGCAAAGTCTACGCGAAGTGTACAAACAATGCTTGAGCGCTGAAGACGAGAAACGCAATACCTTCGACCAGCTGAAGTATATGCATCTCTCCGACTTTTTGAAGTCTGGTCGGCTTCCGAGATCGGATCATGGATATACGCAGGAATATACCAATGACGCCCAAGCCTCAGGAGACCCATTCATCCTGTTCATCTCTTACAGATGGATAGCGAACGATCCTGGGTCAGAATCTGATGGAGATTCACCGGATGACATCCACCACACTCAATACAAGCGCATACTCAGAGCAATCGAGCTATTCCTTGAGCAACATTCAGACGTCAGGGAGAAGAAACTATGTATCTGGTTTGTAAGTTCTTTCGACTCGAATCTCGGTCTCGCAATCGCTAACGCCCCTTGTTAGGACTTTGCCTGCGTTGATCAAGACCACCAGCAACCAGGTGTTGCCGCCCTTCCTATGAACCTTGCTCAATGCGACGCCATGATAAGCCTAGTGGACGAGAAGTATTACGAACGGTCGTGGTGCTGTGTCGAGGTTCTTATGATACAGACACTAAGAAAAGCCTACGGTATACACCTGTGGTATGAGCATGTCATCGACCCTGTCAATGGTGAAGAGACCTTGCGCGAGGGCCCTTGGGATCTGGATATTCATTTGGCTGACAAGGCAGTCACGTACGAGGCAGATCGACCAAAACTGCTGTTTCTAGAACGGCAAACGCGTTTGTTGGGATAGGTGCAGTACGTTCAAACTTGGAGGCATGTGTGAGATTTGCTCAACTTTACTCTCTCACACCTGAATCAGGCTCCCAATAATCATTCTCTCCAGCTGCTACGGTACCATGCTTACGAATGTATCGATCGTTCATATCATGCCTTTCTGATAATATCAATTCTTGTCCCAATCTTAGATAGTCCACATCTTCCTGGACGAGCTCCGTTAAGCTGTCGACATGATTCCAAGTCTCCACTATGGTCTTCGTCTCTTTGGGAAGCCTCAGTCTCATTTCAGAACCAAACCAAGCTGGACTAAACATGAAGCCAAGCATGATCCGCGGAATCGCTGTACGGTTTGGCATTCCCGCATGCCACATTCGTATATCTCTGATACATAAGGAGCCTTTCGGTATGGCAGGCTGTACTGGTGGGCGAATTGCGGCTCTGCGTGAAAAGACGTCCTTTTTGATCCAACCCATATCCGCAAAAGTATGATCACTTTTTGTGTAGCCGTGATGGGTCCCGAGCCACAGTTCGGTACTTCCATTAGAGCTATCGACATCTTCCAGAAAGATGCATACCTCGAGGAACACGGGGAATGTATAGTGCTCACAATAGTAGTCGCTGTGTACTGCTTGACGCCCTTGGCCACCGGGCAATGCAATATTGGAAGTAATGAACGAGAATTGTGGTTTCGGCCCGATGATTTGTTCCATGAGCTTGACTGCAATTCTGTTTACCCACACAGCTTCATGAACGTATTGCGCAAGCAAGGGCGGGGATTGGGAAACATTGCCGTGTCTGGTTCCATGGTTGTAGTGTACGTTGGGAGAGGCAAGATTCCGTGGCAGATCCTGGAGCATGCGTTTCCGGATATGATCCAACATCGTATGATCTACCGCATTCTCGACGATGATAATCCCATCTTGGTGGAACCGTGTGAGAGCAGTGCGCACCGTATCTTGACTGGGGACTTGTGCTGCGTATTCGGCACTTGTCAAGCGGGCAGGTACCGGAACGTGGCACCCTCCGACCATTGGTGCTACATTCGATATATGTTGAGACCGTATTAGACATTTACAAAAGTCAGCTGGCCCGCGAGCTTTGAGTCTCTCTGGGCAGGCTGTGACAAAAGCACATATTGGACGCCATCGTGAGCTCAACATATGAGAAAGTAGAGTAAGGATTTGGTCTCGCTAAATAGAAAGCATGCAACCTGGCGAGTAAGCGCACGCTTTGGACTGAAGAGCTCGGTATTCTAACATCTCGGTGGATTCGGTACTATGAAGGTGTCGTTATCACACGCATGCTATATTGCGGGGTACTGTAAAAATCTAGCTGCTTCGCCGGTAGCTAACATGGGGCGGGAGTGTCCAATCTGACCAGAAGCTTATGCAAACCCACTTTAAAACTTGCTTGCACCAATAGGGCACTTCCGGACCTTGCTAGCTACGGGCGGAACAGCCGCACTTGCACATTAGGTTGTGTACTTGCAGAGAAGGCCGGCTATGCTCTGTCTAGATGCAACCAATGTGAAGTCTCGACACCTTCCATCACGTTGACCTTATATCATCTTCAACTTAGTTGTCACTTCAATTCCCCCCCAACTATGGGACTTGGGTATGAACCGAACACAACTCCACAGTACATCATCGACACCGGACAGACCGTGCTAGCCCTAAGTCAACATGACCTACTGGGCGCTTGCTGGAATACTGCCTTGGACACGTCGTGCTCAGTGTGTGGGCATCTTTTCGACAACGCAATTGCGCCCCCGGTTCGCACCTTAAGTCTTCGTCAGCCACCACTCGCCAACGCCTCTCCGAATCATCTACCTTCAATCAGAATCATAAACACCCATCTTGAATGCCTCAAAGCAAAGGATACAAGGCTCATCCCGGTATCACACGCTTGGCACGAGCCTGTAGCCCGAGCTTATGCATCTCGTGAGGTCAATATAGAAGCGGCACGCATGGTGTTTGAATTACCAGTCCGAATGCTCGTCGCAGCTTCGCAACGATTCGGTCAAGACGTTCAGATATGGCACGACTACATCAGCATACCCCAGTGGCAAGACGGCTTTCGTGGAACAACTATTTTACCCCAGATTTTCAAGATCTTCAGTTACGGTGGCACGGCACTGATTCATCTTGATGATGAACCGACTTTCGATGTGCGTGATTTGTCGGATCTTACAAGCGCTACCCCGCATATATCGACACTGAGGACTCTTTTCAGCGCGAGGTGGTTCCATCGTATGTGGATCATTGTCGAATATACCATGTGCCAAGACAGCTATCTCGTAAACAGTCGGTTCGAGATTATGTCTGAGAGATTTTCATGTCTCATAGAGAAGATCATGGGTTTATATCGAGACATTCCCCAACCGATTGAATGGATGTCGACGGTTCCACTCTTCGTCAGAGAAAGATCGGTACATAACTGCCTCGGGCATGTTTATAGCCTTCTTGCTGATCAGGGTTGTCGTTCTTATCGTGACTACTTCATAGCAGCTTGTGCGATACTGGAGCAATCCGACAATCATGGGGGACTTTCAGAGCTTCCGTCTGATACGCAGGAAGCTTGTCTTTGGGTGTCGAAGAGAGCATTGGAGCGAGGCGATTATAGCCCTCTTCTACTGCGACCAACAAGGGAACCACAATATGCGAAGAGCCGATGGCTGAAAGGTCATACAACGATGGATGCGATGATGTGGGGCTTGGGCGTGGAGGTCAATGCAGCTCATCTTCCTCCACTGGTAGTAAACGATGACAGCGTTCAATTAGAGGCTCATTTGCTTGGGACAACGACTCAGTTCCCGGATGTCGCCAGCACATTCTCAGCACGCTGTGGGACATGTAAGACTTACACTCGTTATGAATCGGAGATATGGCAGGCCGCGAAGATAGAGGCTCAGGTGTATCGCATCAAGGGGCTTGCGTACAAAAATATGCCAAAGCCTCACATTGGCATCATTGCCGAAGACAATCAAGTTATCGGAAGGGCATGGTTGAACGAGCCAGGGTGCGAATGTTCAGAAAGAGTTCATATATGGATTAGATGAACCCGGATAGAATCAGAATTATCCCTTGGTGGTGTTGATGTTTCTGCCTGATTTTGAAAGCAGTGAATGGATAGAGAACTATGCAGTTCACAGTATCACACTCTTTTCCAATCGTACAGTCGACCAATATTACATACAATGCGTGTTGTAGACACGAGTCCTGCTCTTATTCCGTGCCTAACACATATACCATCATCGTACATCCTTTGAAGGCAACTCTACTGGCTCCTGGCTCGTGTTGAGCTCGATTGGTTTTTGTTGCGTGTTGAGCTCTGCTGGAGGCCCATTTGTATTCAGCTCTGCTGGATGCTGATAACCTTGGTATGATGTTGGAAGAACATGTGCGTATGTTTGACTCGGCTTTTTCTCTGAATACTCGGGGCTTGGGATACCGCTCCCGTTGAATTGCTGCGCAGTCCTTTGCTTGCGGCTCCGACGCAACCAGAACAATATTCCTCCGATTACCAGCATAAGCCCGGCTACGCCACCGATTGTGGCCCCAACAATTGCCCCAGTCGATATTCCAGAGTCTTGCGAGGTGTTCTCCGCGGATGCCGTGGCAGATGCTGATCCAGTGGAGATAGTGGTAGCAGTGCTGGCAACGCTAGTCGACGCCGGATACTTCGAGAACGTCCAGAGCTGACCGAGAGCATCTCCAATCGCCATGTGTGGCTGAAGTGTATCGCTGTACGTATCCAGGTGCTTGTTCGTGCCCGTCCAGTTGTTGCTCAACTTGAACGCGCCGTTTTCTGCTGCATCTAGCCGCCAGAATTGTCCGGCCCAGTCTCCGTGGATACTGAATTCCACGGTCGTATTGTCATCTGGGTTGACATCAAGCGATTGCCCATTGCCTTTTGCTCGCGTGTGCAGCCGGTAGAAGGAATCCTCGCCGGTATCCTCGAGGTACCACAAATGCTGATCGTCAGTGCTGGGATCGCTCATATTGAGTGAAGTGCCATAAGCAGAAAGCTCCTTAGCTTCAAGACTGTAGCCATTCGTAAGGATGTATGATGTGTTCACCTCGAGAGTAGCCATGATAATGCGGAGGAGATGTGTGGAGAAATCAAGCAAGTAGCAGCGTCCGCCATCGTTCTAATGTTCGCGTCAGGCCTACCTCGTCCAGAGTAAGGCCCCCAATAGTCTGCAAGACTCAAGCCACCAAATTGGCATTGGGATACGCCAGTCCTACCATCATAGCACTGACTCGCAACCTTGTTTTCAGTGATCGGACCGTTGACAAGGCATGGAATCCGCGGGACCCGACGCTGCTAGCTGCAAGCCCAGAAAAGGCGACATGTTGCGATAGCCACAAGTACATTCACAAGAACGATATGAACGAAAGCCCTTCCATTGCTACAGAGTTCTCATCAGATGTCCAGACTGTACGCGCCAAGCAAAGGTACAATTTTTTGAAGTTGCGAGGCTTTCCGTCGTGCTTGCTTGCCTGCCTAACGGCATGCCGCTGTTGCATGCTACCTCTTGTACGCATGCTTGCTTTTTCCTGCCGTCTTGACTCGTCTATCGCGGCCCATGAGAGTCATACAAACTTCACTTGCACTTACTTCATAATTCCAACATAGAGCCTAGCGCATCTCATCACTTTCTCGATTTTCACAGCTCCGCCACCGAGTGATTGGGATATGTGCAATGTATAAAGTATTGGTTCCCAGGCCTACATGTATTATGATGCACATTTGACTTGAAAGTCGTGTCCAATGAAAATTTGGGAGAGCAGGGCAAGGCAGTAGCTTGTGCAGTAAGTTTAGCAGCTGCAGCTGCAGATCGTAACCCGTCACTACGGATCGGAGAAGCAGCCTATTGCAAGGGCAGGTTTCAAAAATTTCCAGTAATGCTTTTGGAGTTGTGCATTTCCTAGCCATCGAGAGGAGGCTGGCATAGGCCTGCGCTCGGCGCGCGACCAATTTCTGAAATCTCTTGTTGGGGGAAGTCTTACTCGCGGTGAAGACGTACAGCAGTCTCAATACCAGCTCTTGAACATCTGCAGACCTACCTTGGGCATGGCTACAATCGTGTTCTTCCGCTTTTGAGGCTTGCAAGTGTATGATGCGTTTGTACGACTCACGGCCTACCATATGCGTCGAAGTGTTTTTTTCTCTGCATCCAAGAGTGCGCAGCATTTTAGCAATTAGACAATATGTGATGAACAATTCACGCTTCCAATGGACAGTGCAAGTCGGAATGGAAACGCGATGACGTCATCTATCAATTTCCGTGACGCCCCACAGGCAGCCGAACTCGACCAGTCCACGTCTCATCAAGCGTACCGACATCTCATATCAAGATGGAAGACAACAAATATGCATTGCACGAAGCTTGTCGAGAGGGCCATAGTTCGCAAGACTCTTCTCCACAATACCATCCCTGCTGCTAACCCCGCCAGCCTCCAAAGTAGAAAGTCTTCTGGGCGCAAATCCCAAGCTCGCGTCTCTACGCGACCCTGATGATCGTCTCCCTATCCATTGGGCCGTAGCCTACAACCATCTTCCGATAGTCCAGGTCCTTGTCCAAACCAAAGGTTTCGATGCGGATGTCACGGATGGGTCTGGCTGGACTCCAGTATGTAAACCTGTGGACTTTGTACAATATGACAATAGTCAAGCAATTATGCTGATTGTTCCCAGTTGATGATGGCTTGTTCTAGAGTGGATGCAAGTCTAGAGATGGTGCAATTATTGCTTGACAAAGAGGCCGACCCCAATGCAAAGAATAACGCGAGTCAGAGTTGGTACATGACACTCTCCATCGAGGACATCTGCTGAGCTCGTCTAGCTGCCCTGCACTTTTGTGCTTCCAAGTCAAATCTAGATATTGCGCGCCTTCTTCTGGCGCAAAAGCCTCCTGCAAGCGCTCGATTAAAGGACAAGAGGGGACAGCTGCCTCTACATCGCGCGGCTGGTAAGTTCCTGATATACAGACTGCGTGCGAGATACTACTGACATTGTGTAGCCGTTGGAAATGTGCCGATGATCAAAGCTTTGCTCGACGCGAAGAGTATTGCATCCCTTCGATTGATTTACGATTTCGACTAGCCGCTTACGAATGTATAGGTCCACTGAATGCAAGCGACAGCGATGGTTACACCGCCCTGCATCATGCCATTAGTGAGGGCCATGGCGATGCTGCTCTACTACTATTAACGCGAGGCGCTGAATTCGACAAAGAGGCCAACGATGGCAACCTCGCGCTCAGCCTTGCGCCCGATGCAAAGACACGCTCATTCATCTTACAGGCGGCAGAAAGAGAAGGAATCGACCTGGAGTAGGCCGATTGACTGTATACAACAACGAACTCATATCACACCCTGGGACGGCGTTACTTCAGCATAGCGTGGGAATGCAAATCTCTGGAACATAAAGAAGAGCCGGTGTCGACACACGATGTCAAACAATTGCTAATGTAATTCTCAAAACTCTACTTGGGAGTAATCCAGTGCGTTTTGGAGATGACGAAAATTGCCTGAGCAGCTTGTGAGGCACCACAGAGATATCTACTCTAGATTCCCCGTCTTGCGATCTGTAGGACGGAGTTGAGAGATCAACAAATTGGCATTCGAGGTGCATCACATAATCAGCTTTTCCAGACATGTGCCAACGTGCAAACACTCTTCAATTATGCCAACGGGCGCACATTGAAGATGCGATCTTTACAGCGCGTTCAAATGCGGGGCAAAGTGACTACTCGGCATGTGTAAAGTATGGCTAGTCGATTGCGTGCTGCTGGCCAACAAGGTACACCACCATTGGCCGAGTTGAGTACCAGCATGTCATAGTATCTCCGCATCGCCGACAACATATATAATGATTTCCCCAATCGCAGTGCAGTCTATACACAAACACAAACATGGAAACAACAAAGTCCAAGGTTGCTCCTCCCTCAGTTGATCGGCACAGCTCCTGCTGCTCAGATCTGAACCCAACAACATCGTCACCTCGCAGCCTTCGTCATCTTTCTACCAACCATGAAAACATTCTCTTGACACAGCCTAAAACTATATATATCAGCATGGCTACACCACGTCTGTCACTTCCCCCAGAGATCATCCTGAAGATAATCCAATGGCTTCCTTTCGAAGACGGCAAAGAGATCGCAGGCCTAAAAGCTATTCCACGCCTCAAGCAATTGATTGAAACATACGAACACAGTATCACGCAATGGTTCATGAGCCGTGAGCTGCGACATGCGCAAGTGGACTTCCCATATCGCCAGAAGCTCAGCTTGAATTGGCTAGCGGAGTGCGTTTCAAGCTACAATATTGTGGACGCAATCATGCTCGAGCTTACATGGCGGGAGAATTGCGTCGCCGTCGAACCGCACAACTCTGCTGCAGCTAATGCGGGATTGCTCCTCCTTCACCAGCTGGCGAGAATAGGTAAGTCAGCCAGGCTCCTTTCACAGATGCAGAAAACGGTCTAGATGTTGATCGATTGTCGTTAATGCTCAACATCATTCACTGACAACCCATAGATCCTCACGATGCCAAACTCTCCTTCATCAAATCCCTGACCCTCGACCCTCTAATCGCCATATACCTAGTCCTCCACCACGCCACCCTAACAGCCCGCTACCACGGTCAAGGATGGATCACTCAGCGCACCTATGGCCGTTTCATGGATAGCAACCAAGTATCGCTTCGCAACGAGCTCGAGTTCTGCTTCGCGGAAGCCACGCTCTCCACAGGCGCCTCGTTCCTCTACGACATGCTCGTCAACCCCTGCGATCCATCTGGCGAAGCCACTCTGATGAATCACTACCTCGACCACGGCGTTCATGATTGGAATCACCCATGTTGGGGAGATGGAGAGGGCGAGTTTCAGCCGCCACGGACGCAGGGACCGCAGAGGGAGGAGGGTACGAGGGCGAGGACGCTTTTCACGACGTTGTTGGAGAGAATGGCGGAATTGGAGGGCTGTGAGCTGGAGGATGTGAGGGCGAGGGTTGAAGCGAGGATGGATACCAGGGATCATGCATTGGCGTATTTGAGGTTAGATGGGAAGGAGAGGCTGTTGAAAGGATTGAATCTGAAGGGGTGAGTGCTGGTGTAGCTGGGCTGTCACATTCTTTTGCTATCATGAGATGCTGGGTCATCACGAAGCGTATGATATGAAGATCTGGCGTGTTTTGTATATTTTGGCTGTGCTAGAGAAACAGACAGCTCGAATCAAGGCCGGACGAACAGATTTGAAAGCGGCCCTATGTCCTCATATCCCGCTGCCAGTATTGCTTGTATAATCGAGATCCTATAATCTTTCCGACATAACCTGAAATCAGTGCCGCGCGATCACACGATATGGTCACATTTGGTGACTTCTAGTAACTTCGTATGCTCAACCCCAAACTCTACTTGATCTCAGGATATACATCCGTCCGTCTAATCAACGGAATCTCCCTCCTGATCTTCTCCACATACCCAACATCAATCTCCGCCGTCTTAATCTCCACCTCATCCTCCCACTTCCCCTCGCTGCCCTCGTCTGCTCCTAACCTAGCAACCACCGTCCCCCACGGATCAATAATCATGCTATTCCCATAACTCCTCCTCTTCCCCTCTTCATCATGGATCCCCACCTGCCCCGCCGCAATGACATAGCTCTGCGTCTCGATCGCCCGTGCACGTAGCAGGACTTCCCAGTGTCCCGCCCTGCCGGTGGGCGTGGTGAAAGCGGAGGGGTAGAGCAGGATTTCTGCGCCGCGAGAGCGCAGGGCGAGTGCGGGTTCGGGGAAGCGCATGTCGAAGCAGATCAGCGAACCAATCTTGCCCAGCGCTGTCGAGAACGGCTGGAGCAATTCTTGTCCTCGCTCCACGCCATCGGATTCCTTGAGACTGGGGCCGTTCTCGATGTCGACGTCGAACATGTGGAGTTTTTGGTAGCGTTGTGTGATGTCGCCGTTGGAGTCGATCCAGATGAGAGTGTTCTTCACTTTTTCAGATGCTGCGGGCTCGTGGATGCCGACTGAGATGGGCAGTTTGTGTTCTTGAGCGGACTTCTTGAGGCCTTGGACGAATTCGGAGGTTTCGACGGATTTGCAGAGATCTTTGGAGCCGATGTAGTCACTGGCTTCGGGGAGGAAGAGAGCGTGGGCTCCGGCGGCAGATGCTTTTTGGACTAGTTTCTGGCATTGGGAGAGGTTGTGGGTCATGGACGCTGTGGAGCGTATTTGACCGATGGCCTACAGAAAGTAAGCAAGTTGTGTACATATGCATGCGGTAGTGGTGAAATGGCAGTTGATGAGGATTCAATGTGAATGGATATCTGTTATGCGGGTACAGAAGTGGGAAAGAACTTACTGCAAGAGGCATCTTGAGTGATGGCATCTACGTGAGAATATAGAACGGGAAACAGTCTACTTCTAGTCTACTTTTATAGCTTACGAAAAACAGTTGAGGAACATATCACGTCGTCACTGGAAAGGTAGTTGGGGCAGTTGACACGAAACTAGCCAAGAATAGCATGGCGGCGATTGGGGATCGGTGATGGCACTCTTTGACTTTGACTTGTCCATGCTTCGGTAGAAATGGATGTGATTTATGTCGGATCTACTTTCGTTGTCACAATCGAGTTCGGATAGTCGTGGAGGTGTGTGAAGGCCCCCACCACGTGCGCAGGCTGCGGTGCGCGATCAACCTCCGGGGCGCAAGCTGGGGTCCAAGCTTGGCGGTACGCCATTCCTCGGATTGTACGCGGCTCTTCGTAAGGCCACGCAACATTCCCAGGTACCTTGGAGCGAAGGATTGCGCTTTGGAAAGCATAAGAAACATTGCTCTCTTACGATCAGAAGGCCAAAAACATAACGAGTGAAAGTGTCCCAAAGGTCTCACAACTCAATCTCCGCGAAACCTAGGCGTGCAACAACACGCCAATCTCCCCGCTGCCCTAGCACAGCACAGGTCAGCCATGAAAGGACCCAAGCGGAGAGCAAGTGCCCGGTGATAATTGCTTGACACCTTCGTTGTTCTTTTCAAGATCTAGGCACAGTCAGCGGTCATGAGTTGGTTCAACTCGGCTCTCTCGGGCTTGGAGGTGAGTTATGGGTGGATAGGTGGTTGCATACGTTTCTGACACATAGCAGTCTCGCCTGGATGGCATGCTCGCCGACGAGACCCCAAAGCGACCAAACCAGAAGCCGGGCGATGCCACAAGCAAGCAGGATGCGCCTGAAAAGGCAGCTACGGACAAGCTGGCCGTTGAGCCAGGTGGGTTGCAAAAGTCGAGACACCATAGACGCCCGCTGACGGCATACAAGCTTCGCGAAACTCGTCCCGCAGCAGGCCTAATTCGAGGCTGCAAGACCGACTCGCAAAGGCGGTAAACAAGGGCGCCGAAAAGACAGATTCTCGACCGTCGTCCGATCTAGGCTCACGGCCTGAGAGCCCCGCCCAACCCGCTCCTACAGCAGCCAATGCCACAGAGAAGAAGAGCATGGAAAAAGAGGTGAAGGCGACCGAGGAGGAAGCAAATGCGGCAATGTCGAACAAGGAAGAGGACATCTCGGCGACGAATGACACTCAGTCGAATACTGCCTCACCCAGGCCGTCTACCGATGCCACCAAGACAGCCACACCGGTTGTCGCCTCTCCTCCTTTACTTTCACCAACCCTGGTTTCTGAACAACCCAATTTCACGCCAATGACCATGTCCATGCCCTCGAGACCCTCAATACCCACCATCGTCACACCACCAATCGCTTCACCACGACAATCACTTGATAGCACCATGTCACGACCTTCTATCGACATTTCGACTCCCGCAGTTCCCACCGAAGCCCGCACGCGCGATCCAGATCTACTACTAACGGAGCTATCTGCACTCCAGGAAGCTCATGAAGAGACGGTCCGCAACCATCGTGAGGAGCTCAATGGACACCTCGAGCGCATAGATGCCCTGCAGTCTAAGCTCACATACCTCGCTCAGCAGCTTGCGACCTCTGCAAAGGCCACTGCTGCAGAGTCAGATACAATGCCAGCCGAGAAAAAGGTAGCAGAGAAGGATGCCCAGATAGCTGCGCTCATGGAGGAGGGACAAAGGCTGTCCAAGACAGAGATGAAGCACCTTACCACAGTCAAGACATTACGTGCAAAGGCTCAGGAGCACAACAAAGAAATAGTCACACTGAAGCAAAGGTTGGCCAAGGCAGAATCGAGCATCACCGAACAGTCCGAACGAGCGAAACGCGCAGAGGCTGCTGAACGAGCTGCACAAGAGAAACTCAAGATTGTTGGCAAGATCGAGAAGGACATTGAGCTGATTCGGGATGAGCGAAACGAGGCTGGGGTGCTGATTGCTGATCTCAGGAGACAACTGAGCGATGCACTCTCGCGAGCAGAAAATGCGGAGAAGAAGGTTCAGTCCGGAGCTCTGGAAGCCGAGAAGAGAGCCACGGCATCATTGAAGGATGATATCGAGAATCTGCGCATAGAGAAGAAGCTTGCAGAAGATCGTGGGAAGCGAGAAATACAGACCGCCAAGGACGAGGCTAAGAATCAACAAGAGAAAGCCAAGGTGGCCGAGCTGGAGTTGCGCGGCGAGATTGCTGTAAGCTCAGCCAGTCGCCCTTGAATGTTGCAAGCTGATATGCGCAGAATCTTGAATCCAAACTCGAGCTGTTACGTAGCCGCACTGAAGAAGCGACATCATCTGCTACTGGCGACTCGCAAGCGAAGCTTCTACGACAGATCGAGACTCTACAAACCCAGTACTCTATGGCTTCGGAGAATTGGCAGGGCATTGAGACTACCTTGACATCTCGCGTCGCAGCCCTCGAGAAGGATAGTGACGAAACAGCGAAGCGAGAGTCTGATATCAGACGCAAGGCCAGGGATGTGAACTCGAAGGCCAGGCGACTAGAAGATGAGCTTGAGACGATCAATGAGCGCGCGCGAACTTTCGAACAAGATCTCACCGAACAACGAGCCGCAGCCCAGCAGTTACAGGCTCGACTGGCGCAAGCGGAGACAGCAGCGGAGGATGCCAGGGCTGACCTCGAGCGAGAAAAGAAGGTTTGGGAAGCCGATCTTCAGCAGCGATTGGAAGAAGAGAAGAACAAGTGGAAGATGGAAATGCCATCGCCATACCTGTCTAATAACGGAAGCCATCTCCGCGCAGACTCGCCCTCGGATACTCGGCGCAGACAATCCCCAGACCCACTGGGCATCTACAACCGCAAATCCGTACCACGCTCCATATCCTCCCACATGGACCCCGCCATGCCCCTCTCGCCCATGGACCGCATGTTCGACGAGCCCGCCCGCCGCCCATCCTCCTCACGTCAACGCACCACCCCCAGAATCCGAACTCCAGAAATCGGCACTCCCCAACGCCAGGGCTCGCTAGCAAGCTTGGTGCAAGCAAACGGCGCCGCAAACATCCCCGACACCCCCTCGATCCACACCATGGACTACGACGAGCCCTTTGAAAACGTCTCCTCCCCACACCGCACCATCAACGACATGATCTCCGTCTCGACTGCAGGCGCCGGTCCCTCTGTTCAACTCGTCGAACGCATGAGCGCCGCGGTGCGCCGGCTCGAGTCCGAAAAAGCCACGTCGAAAGAGGAGTTGAGCCGCCTCTCCGCACAGCGGGACGAGGCGCGCGAAGAGGTCGTCACGCTGATGCGGGAGGTGGACGAGAAGCGGAACCTAGATGGCAAGGTGGAGACGTTGGAGAAGGATCTGCGGGACATGGAGCAAAGGTATGAGACGACGTTGGAGATGTTGGGGGAGAAGACGGAGAGGGTCGAGGAGTTGGAGAGTGATGTGGCGGACTTGAAGAAGATTTACAAGGAGCTGGTGCAGACTATGAAGTAAGAAGACACGAGCGGGGGCTGTGGCCTTGTCGAAAGGTAGAGTATACGAGATGAGATGACGTAAATCACCATCACAGGTTTGATGGATGGGGGGTTTGTATGAACGTATTGGGTAGCAGACTAAGCTACGCTCAAGTACTGTACAAAGCGATCATGGCACACGTTCCAGCCCTGGGTATTCGTTCCTTCGTCTCGGTCCTCGTCTTCTTCGCGTTCGTGAAAATGCATGTTTCCGACATGTACACCACCTGCCTGCCAACCATATCCGTCGACCAACATCTCTATAACAACAAAACGGCGTCTCCTCTCCTACAGGAAATATTCTCCACGACCGCCTCTACCTGGTGGTACTGCTCTCCGGTGATCGGGTACGGCCGAGAAGATCTGGAACTCGGGCTTAAGATCTTCGCCGAGATTCATGATTGACGCGACGTTACCGCAGCGGTAGCAGTAGTTGGGTGCTGACCAAACGGTGACGACATCCTTGTCTTTGAAATGGTATTTGTAGCCTTCATTGACTAGCTGATGGGCTCGTGCAATGAGTTGTAAGCCATTGACGTGGTTAAACTGTATTCTGTTAGTCGGGCTTGGAGCGGTGTCTGAGGAAATCACATACTTCTGATGACACTTTGTCGCCGAATAGCCATCCCGCGCCTCGAGGCGATACAGCCCATGTGTCGACGTCTTCGGGGTCGCTCCAGACGAGATCGCAGAATGCGCCCTCGTGGGGGATTTCCTGTGCTCGCGCAACGACGCGGATCTGGTCTAATGTGCGGATCTCAGGGCTGAGGCCACCGTGGACACAGAGGACTTTGCCGTCTACAATGGCAGCTAATGCGAGGAAGTCAAAAACCTGACAACAGGCTTTCCATACTGAAGCGTTGCCGTATTTTGTTTGGCATTCTTCGTAGAATCCGTAGACCTGGGTGATCTGCCTCGACTCGTGGTTTCCTCGGACAAGTGTGACTCGGTCGGGAAATCTGTTGATGTCAGTTCTGCCATAGCTTTCATTCGATGTGTATACTGACTTCGCCTTCAAACACATAAGTAGCGTAAACGTCTCCAAGCTGAAGTATCCGCGGTCTACGAAGTCACCAAGGAAAATGAAGTTTTGCTGGCCATTGCCAACGACTGTGTTGCGTGTCGAGTCTGCATCCGAGGCTGAGCCCAGACTCCGTCTGTCATGGACACTCCTGCTGCGACCTCGCTCTTCCTCCTCGTCGCCACTTTCGTCCTCACCGTCCCCACCTGGAGGACTGACAGGACCAGTGTAATTGGGGTCGCGCTGGAACCGCCTCTTCATCTTGCGCTTCACGCGCGGGTCTGTGATGGCGGTTGGCGGCTCGAGGTCTGCGGGGTTTATGGTGCTTGGTAATGTGACTGGCGGGGCAAGGGGTGCGGCGGGGGTGTCGTTGGGCATGCCTCCCGCAACACGGAAGAGCTCGAGGAGGTCATAGAACTGGCCGTGGATGTCTCCGCACACTGTGACTGGTGTCCGTACAGGCTGGATGTTGGATTCTGGGCAGCTGTGTTAGTGTGTGCTCCTCGATATACGCGAGCGCCATGGAGGGTTCCAGCTTCGCATGTAGATATCCCAACGCACCTTCCATAAGACACTCCTTGACAATCTCACACAACCGCTTCATGTCGGCTTCTGGCAGGTACTTGCAAGTCTTGGCTTGCTCCAGCCACTCGTCGGGTCCTGCACCCTTGGAGAGGCGGGCGGGTCCTGGCTGGGGCACATCGCTCTCCTTGGGCGCCATGGTGTTGAGTGTGGGCGGGTATCTACAGCACTGGGAGGAGCCTAGGAAAATATGTCTTCAGCGCCGGAGACGCAGGATTGGCGTTGCGAGGAGGGTCGGTCGTGTGACGTGGGGCGGGTGAGGCGTGGCGTTGGGGCCTTTCTTTGTGGTATCATGGGTCTGTCGACCGTGAGACAGCTGCAATGGGGAAGGGGAGACGGAGGGCTGGCGGGAGGTGTATTAGCAGCGGCTATGCATGGTGAGGTGGAGCTGTGTTGCGGCCGATGTCATTGGCATGGCGCTGGGCGATGTTCCTGTCTCTTATACACAT
>QVXC01000169.1:0-68062 GCA_003501895.1 Phaeosphaeria sp. A1 3.1a
GTGCTGTGGGCGGTTGAGGGGAGTGTGGAGGTTGAGGTTTAGATGGAGGGATGGGTTGAGGAGAGTGTGAAGGGGAACAGCGGAAGTGTAGCGTTGCATAGCGGGAAGTTCTGGGTTATGTGTAAGCCTTGTCAAATAACTTGATGGAAGAATGTTGTGACGAGGCGACATGAGCGATAGAGATGGAGTGTGCTGATGCATTTTTACAGTGACGAGAAAGTTGGTCCGCCTGTAAGTCTTATCGGTGTTTCTCAAAATTTATGCCCCAACCCACTAGCCACATGCGCTTCGAATGGTCAGAATTTTAGTCGAAACTAGTAATACTAGTCAATTAGATTCTTAGAGGGTTAGAGCACCGCCACACGCCTGGATCTGGCCGCTGGTATCTGTCGTAATTTGTGTCAAGTGTGGCTAGTGGGGTGGGGTGCAAATTGTGAGACTCAGTATCAAAGAGATCTATACGAGGGCCAATTATGTCGCTGAAGCAAGCGCATCTTGAACGTTACCGACAGCTCAGCACTCCCGGCACGTACCCTAGTGACTAGGGTTCTTGGGATCTAACAGATCGTTTTCAAGGCGCCTCGTGGTTGCCAAAAACGTATTGTAGCCAGTCACGCGACGATGTCAGAAATCAGACGACTTTCAAAAGATACCCATCATGCTTCAGAGCCCTTAGTCATGTTCCCTCTTCAGAGCGAGCTTGTGGGATCTCGGCACTCAATCTGACTGGCCAGCTGGGAGCGCCTACTCGATTGCCGTCGCAGGTGGACGACCATGGAACAAACAACACACACCATATGCTGCACAACGATATGTTTGTCTCAAGATATCGCTTAAATGGCCACAGCAATCTGTTCTGGCGTTAGCACGCAGCCCCCACAGTTTCATCGCGGTGCTGTGCCGCATCCCTGCAGGCATGGTTTACAATCTGACGCGGGCGCTTGGACATGGCTTCCTATAAGTTCTGACAATCATCACCGCACTCGATGTTCATTTTGTATAGCTATGGTGAGAAGGGCAAGTACCTTTTGCTTCTGAAATCACATTATTGCTAAGATTGTCGAGCAGTATCAAGTCCGTGGAGCCAACCCACCTACACCCAGCAATATGATCGCGCGTCAAGCATCATCTAACTCAACCTCTGATCGTCCCATCTTGACGCCAATCTCCAGGAGGAGCTCTTCGAGTGCAAGCGGTACACGTGTAGCCACACCACCATCAATGTTCGAACATCGCGAGGCGACACCTGAACCAAGCAGCACGATCCATGAGTGTGCACGTTCGACGCCTTCTTCAACCCCATTCGTATTTGGTGCACCTCAATCACCATTTCACTCGTTCGACCCAGACACCCCCGTTCCGTCTGTTGAGCGAGAGGTTTCTGCTGATAGTGATCAGCAAAGTCCTGCAAGCACAGTCCGTTACACACCTTTGCAATCATCCGAAGTGCGGTCAACTGCTCAAGATGTTGATCCAGAGGCATCGTTGCGCGGAATTAGTGGTTTAGGTGAGCTGAGGCTCAACACACCTCAGCTTCCGCCGTCGCCCACGCAACGAGCTTCACGGACGCCGCCAATTCATGTCACCTCTTCCCCTCCAGTTGATGTGACTGATGGGTCTCGTTCTGGCAGAAGTGAAAGTCTCGTAGCTCGAGTGGCCGCCATACGAATGGACTCTCAGCAGGTTGGCTCTCTGAGTCCAGCTGGCAAACATGGAAGGCGACCACCTTCGCGCCGGCGCCGCTCCAGTTCAGGGGCACAAAGAGAGATTCACCAGGTCGAGTCCGAACAACCTCCAGACGTATTTGCTCGAATGTCTGAAGTTCAAGAAGCCCTTTCCAACGCACGAGAGTTGACCGGAAGAATCAGAGCGCTGCTCTCGAGCTCAACTATGATTCATGAACATGGCTCAAGTATTCAGGCTCTTCACAACCAAGCCGTCAAACTGGATGAGTTTCAGCTACCATCTTCGAGGATCATTGGACTCGTAGGAGATTCTGGCGCTGGCAAAAGCAGTCTGATCAATTCATTGCTCGATAGAATTGATTTCGCAAGAGCAGTAAGCAATTACAGAGCACCCCGTTGTCCCTCAGCTAATTCAACCTGCAAAGAGTGGTCGTGGTATCGCATGTACATGCGCAGTGACAGAATATCACTTTCATGAACGAGATGATTTTGTGGTCCACGTGGACTTCTTCTCGCGCGATCAGCTGAAACAACAATTCGAAGAACTGCTCCGAGCTCGCCGAGACTTTGACGTACTTGGAGGCCACGGAGGAAGTGATCGCGGTGATGGCCAATCCGACAGTGATAGGACACAGCTGGGGGAGAAAGCCAAACTTGCACTCGAGACGTTCAGAGCAGTCTTCAGTGACAGACTTCAAGAGATGCCCGGGATCTTGTCCACTGCGCCGTTTGATTGTGCCGTCGCAACCATGATGAACTGGGCGACTGAAATGCTCCCTACACATGCCCAACAAATGTCGTTCGGTGCAATCGAAGAATGTTCAACGTGGTTGAGAGATGTTTCTTCCGAATCCGCATCCGACCAATCAACGAGCCACCCGAATGCTCGAACATGGCCATTTATACACAAGATACGCGTGTACCTGAAGGCGTCCATACTAAGCAAAGGATTGATCATTGCGGATCTTCCCGGCCTTCGCGATCTTAATTCCGTTCGACAAGCTACAACAGAACGATACATACGGCAGTGTCACCAGATTCTTGTTGTTGCGAGAATCGACCGAGCAATTACAGACAAAAGCATCGAGGACATTTGCGAATTAGCGCGCCGAGTTGACCTGAAGAAGATCGACATTGTTTGCACACGATCGGAGGACGTCAACACCAGAGAAGCAATGCACGATTGGCCAGGCGAACGACCAGCGATCGAGGATATGCAGCAGGCTATCAACGACAGACGCGAGCAAGTGGAGATTCTCACAGAGGATATCGCCGATTACCGGCAGGACCTTGCGGACCTCACACGAGAACAACAGCGAGAGCTTTTGCTATTACATGGAGACCTCCAAACAGCTGAGAGGTCCAGAACGGAGCTGGAACTGGAGTTGCAGCGCTTCATCGTTCAGCTGCGTAACAACAAAGTCACCCAGGAGTTACGACAGAACTATTGCAACTACCCCGCAGCTGCGCTGCTCAGAATATTCTGCGTCAGCAATAAAGTCTATGAGGACCATCGCAAAATGCCAGTTAAAGTTGCGTTGCCTTATTTAAAATCCAGCGGTATTATTGAGTTGCGGAGGTACTGCATCGGAATAGTCGGGCAGAATCGACTTCAAGCTATCAGAACATTCATCAAGGATGATATACCAGCACTGATTGGATCCATTGAGCTTTGGGTTGAGGCAGGGTCAGGAAATGCGAGTGCGGAGAGTAAACAGAGGATACTTGACACTGTGGCTGCAATTCAGCTCAGCTTCGATCAGGTACGCAGCTCACATTTCTTGAGCAAATGATTCAGATTTACGTATCTGCGTGAGGTTGCCCACGCTGTTTGCCTTTTGCAAAAGGCTGTCACTACATGGTCACAGAAGTACAGGTTGATGTTTTCAAAGGATCTGTCGCTGACCTGACTTTCAGTTGACATCCCCTGCCTCTCGACTTTACCAAGTGTCGCATACTCTGCAAACTGACTTCAGAGATGACGTTAATACACGTATGCGTAGGTTCAGATACAATTTCACAGTCCATCGTGAAGCTGCCTAAACTGATATATCACAGGTCTTCACGGTCCCCAGTGGAGCGCTGATGCCGAAGCGGCGAGTTTACAATGGCAAGGGGTACGCATTATCAACATTCCTGGATTTGAACTCACTGACTTTCCAAGTGGCATTCTAGCTCATACAAAGCATTCTGCTCGAATTATGGAAACCACCATACCACTGACAGGGGCTACTGTTGCTGGAACGAAGAGGCTATTCATGGGATGACAGCAGACCTGCCGAATTTCTGGGCCAGCTTTACAGTCGACGTAGGCACCGAGATCGCGCGCGTCAGCGGTGTCGTCACCCAGACTTTCATTGACATTAACAAGACTGCGACGTCAGTCGCGGCGGCTATGTCCAGAGCGGACGAAGCTGGCTCCGCGATGCGGACCTTTGCCGTGAATTTACAGCATCGAGAACGCCTCATCAATTATGGTGTTGAGCAAGTCACAGACGATTTTGAGACGAAGCTCTCATCACTCCGTGATGATGCGCTTTCTTTTGTGAGAACGTCTTTCATCGGCAGGCTCATGAAAAATACCTATCATGCAGCCAATATGGAACATGGTATGTAAAGACGACTATAAATCCATAGATCGCTTCAACTAATGCTCCTTGACAGGTAGTGGAAGCGATCGTCGTCGCAAAGACATTATCACGGGCAGATTTGGCTCGGCCGTGCTATTCGAAGAACATCGGCGCAAATGTAGGGACAATTTGAGGAAACTCGCCCAAGAGCTACAAGAGAAGATGATAGAGATCGTTGATGTGCAGATTGGTTTGATAGAAGTGGACATGCAGTTGATGAGGGATGGAAACGCCATTCTTGAGAGTGAAAGAGATGTAGACTTCAAGAGAAGGGTAGAGGGAGAGGTGGGAACTGTGAAGATGGAGGTGGAGAGACTTGGAATGATCGTTGAACATGATCAGAGTTAGTGTCGGGCGGTGGTAGCCGTGGAACGTGGATCGCCACCGATGCTTGCAGTGGACATCCGAGGAGTGCCTCTGGCACCGTCGGAACGGACGAAACAGTGGGGAGAGATGCCATCTGCGAGACTGCATACGAAGCTGTAAGATTGATTCCTCTTCAGTCAACAATGTATTGAAGTACAACACGATACCACGAGGAACATCAACAAAGGCTTTCCTTATTCTAGTGCAGGATGTTCTAGACTGGTGTGTTCAGTTCTAGCTTACGTACTCACACTCTTCAACCACTCCCCCAACTCTAGCCCCAGCTGTGCAGGCTGATCATACATGATGAGGTGTCCCGCCTCCTTGACATGTACAATCTCCTTCGCATTGAGCGCCTTGCCAAGTCGCGTCGCAACCTCTACCGGTATCCAATTGTCCTGAGCACCCCAGATGATCTTGACAGGAATCTGCTGCCCAACCTCTCCATATCTACTCTCAACCGCTTCCGTACTTCGCGAATTGGCTTGACACAACTGTCGAATGAATCCAGCTTTACCACCTTCTTTCATCCAAGGTGCCTTGAGAACCTCCATTATTTCTCTTGACAGCTCGTGAAAAGCGGCATTGCGGATATATGATTCCAGTATGCCCTCAAATGCCATATCTGGTAGTGCTTGGAAGTGCTGTGGGTTCTCGGCGACCGTCTTGAACAGAGGTTGTCCGAAAGGACCGATAGCCACCACATCAATGAGGCATAAGCTCGCGTATCGGCAGTCGTGAAGCAGATTTGCGCGCAGACTCATCAAGCCCGCATGGTCGTGTGCAATGACATGCGCCTTTTGTCCATTCCAGCTCTTTTCCCACATCTTGAACAGGGCGGCGAAAGCTTCAGATTGTCGTGCCAAATCGGCATCGAGCTCTGACACTGTGTTACTCGCTTCGAAGGCTTTGCCTGGTAGTTCGCGCTCAATAGGCGATTCGCCAAAGCCAGGGTTGTCGGAAAGATGAACGTGGTATTTTCGAGATAGAGCAAGAGCATATGGTCGCCAGACTCGCGAGGACCATGGCGTTCCATGGATGAAGATGACGGGAGGATTCCGAGGATCGCCTAAGGAGCACCATTTGATGTCGAAGCTGTGCGTCGCGCTTTCGTAGTGAAAGCTCTTGGTCAATGTTATGGGGTCGATGCTGGTAGAAGGCATGTTTGGTGGTTATATGGATTTCCAGATACTTGTGAATCAAATGAGGCATGGGAGAAGCTTCAGCATATATACTGCCCTTCTCATATTGTACCTGTCATTCTGTGAACGATTGCGCACTTGCAGTTTTCTGAGGCTCCGCAATCATGCTGTTGAATGTGCGAGTGGCACTGCCTGCCACAGACAACGATTGAAGATGATACGTCAATTCAACGACCACACTGCGATGGCGATGCGTTCGTTTTCGATAGAAGAATTGGCATTGATGTCATAGCAGCTTTGGAAGTGGCCAATGAGGGCGCTTGCCGAGTCTCGCTAGCGCCGTCCACAGATAGAAAAGCCGCAAGAGGTGGCCAAACCAACAGCTTAAAGAACAAAGTCGTGCGCCGAAAGAAAGCATCATTTCCATGATATCCTGGCGCCTTTCAAGCTGTTTTCGAGCGACAATCTGTACACTCTTGTGCTTTGTACGCGGTCTTGATGGCTCATTCTCATTTTACACTTTCCGCATGTTGCTCCACGGTTATTCCATGGGCCCGTTTCATTTTGAAAAATTCCAGTCAGAAGAAGCTCGCTTCTGGGGGCCGATTTGATACTTGAAATCGAAGATGAATCCTATAGCACCCTGAGCGCTCCATCGAGCCGTTCTCGATGAGCCTTAGAGCTCAGATAGTCATGCGCTGGCGCAGTTCATTCGGAATGAAGCATAGCCACACACCGCCTCCCTCTTTCCATGTACGGACCATGTCGGCAGCGGGCTCTAGCTCTTTCAGTCAGATCGCGGCATCCAGTGACGAATTGAACAAGCCCTGACCTAACCGAACCATCTCCATCGATCATCGAGAGCAGATACTTTGGTATACAACAACCCGTGCCCTCGCTCATTCAAGGCGTCGGATTTCCTTTGGAATTTCCCATCTCAGACGGATGTTGTGGGCTTTCAAGCATCACGTATGCAGAAGGATCCGTCTCACCCGAACACTGACTGTTACTCAAGGCCCAAGCTCTTTGGCGAGGTGACCAATTATGTGCGCCGAGCATCCTGATCGGGCTAGGGCGGTCTATACTCTCATCGTCTGCTGGCTACGTGAAATGACTGAATAAGGCTCGATTGAAAATGAGCAATGCTAAGAGTCCACCTAGGACAGATGCCAGTGTCTCCGCATTCCTTCGGGTACCAGATGTTTATTTAAGAGAAGTCACTTCCCATATTTTGATGCATCAAGCAACGATTACTTTGCTCTCAACATCTTGCAATAATGCCGCGTCCTTTCCGTCATCTTGGTGTCGTACTCACTTTTTTGGCTGTCTTTTCCGTGCCGACCACTGCACAGCGGCATATCAGTGATGGTCCTTCGGACCATGCCACGCAAGGGCTGCAGACCATCGCATCGGAAGCTTTTCCTGGCGCAAGCATTTCCTATAAACAGGTACGTGTAATGACCCTGCGAATGAGTTTGTAATTGGTGATGCAATGCATTACGAACCATCCCATCTCATAATTGCACACCTGCTCCAGAAGTACTACGAGGCGTTATGGTCGTACAGCACGCTTCTTATTAACTCACTAAGGCATGACAGACCTATATTTGCGAAACCACCCCAGGTGTCCGAGCATTTAGTGGCTATGTGCATCTCCCCGAATCTATGATCAAAAGCTACGGTGGCGCCACTTCCTACAATGCGAGCATGTTCTTCTGGTTCTTCGAATCTCGAAATGATCCTCAAAATGCTCCTCTCTCTTTGTACCTCGGAGGTGGACCAGGAACTACATCGCTCGGAGGAGTGATAGCAGAGAATGGCCCTTGCTTCATCAATGCCGACTCCAATAGCACGAGGCTCAACCCGTGGTCTTGGAACAATAAGGTCAATATGTTGTACCTTGATCAACCAGTACAAACCGGGTTCTCCTATGACGAACTTGTACCGAGTGTGAAGGATCTTCTCACTGGCATGATCGTACCACAGGATGGATCCGTCAAAGCAAACTCCACTCTGGTCACTGGAATACTCCCTAGTCAGATCCCGGAGAGCGCCCCTAATACTACCGCCAATGCTGCGAAGATGATATGGCAATTCATGCAGGTCTGGTTGCAGGAGTTTCCCGAACACGAGTCTTCAGATGATCGTGTCAGCCTCTGGGCTAATTCGGTGAGTTCTTCATCCACCTACTATGATTCGAAGCACATCCTGATGGCTTATAGTACGGAGGCTTTTACGGGCCAGTTACCATGGAGTATTTCCAAGCTCAAAATGAGAAGCTTGAGAGTGGCATAGTGAATAGTACCCATGCAAAACCCTTGCACCTCGACACTCTCGGTCTGACGAATGCCTGCATCGACTTGAAGATTGAAGCGCCCTTCTATCCTGAGTATGCATTCAACAATACGTATGGCCTACAAGCTATTCCCGAAGAGGCATATCTTCAAGCATTGAATAACTTGACTAAAACAGGCGGATGCTATGATCTCATCGAAGAATGTCGTAGTCTGACCGCATCGTTGGATCGCGAGAACGTCGGGGCAAATGAACAAGTCAACACTGCCTGCTCGAAAGCAACAGACTATTGCTTCAATTATGTTCAAGGGGCATATGCGGCACTATCTGGGGTCAGTGCCCCGCGAAGTTCCCAGTTGACATATGCTGACATACCTCATAGCGTTATCCATTTGATATCTCGAGGGACAAGCTTGCTGCCTTCCCACAGGAGTATCTGGTAGGATACTTGAACCAAGACTGGGTACAGCGTGAGCTTAGCGTTCCTGTGAACTTTACCTTGAGCGCGAATCATATTGTCGATACGTTCTTCGGAATAACTGGCGATCCACTGAAGGTCAGCATCAAGAGCATCAATGCTGTCGCAGAAGGCGGGGTCAAGGTCGCACTTGTCTTCGGTGACCGAGACTATAGATGCAACTGTAAGTTACCACTCCCCTCGCGTCACGATTCACAAGTTCTTCACATTGAGGTACCGTGGAGACACTCAGTCCTTGATCATGGCTACATGAATCTTTCGCGGATCACTGACGTCGCACAGGGCTAGGTGGTGAAGCCACTAGTCTCGCCATGGCCTACCCTTCCGCTTCAGCTTTCCGCGCGGCCGGGTACGAGAACATCTCCACGACTGCCACGTCCCCCGGCGGCGTTGTACGCCAGCACAACAAGGTGTCCTTCTCTCGAGTTTTCGACGCCGGACATGCAGTCGGGGTCTTTCAACCAGAGACTGTCTCAAGCATATTCGATCGGGTCATGTTCGACCAGGATGTGGCAAAGGGCAATGTCGACATCTCCAGCAATCGCTCATATACTTCTCAAGGAACTGCAAGTAGCTTCCATATCAAGAACGAGCTGCCTCCAAGTCCAAAGAACGAGTGCTACCTTTGGGATGCGATGTCGACGTGCACGGAGGAAGAGATTTTGTCTCTCAAGGAGGGCACGGCGGTGGTGAAGGATTTCATTGTGACAATTTGAATCGTCGATATGAATACCAGATCTTTAAAATGATACCTACACATGTGTTTCTCTGTCAGGACTATGTAGGTCTCGTTCAGAAAATTATGCTCGTAATCGTTTCCATAACAAGTTCGGATTGCTCATCCTCCAGCACCAGCACGTCTTGAAAGCACTCTGGGCCGCTCCGATATAGCAAGTACTTTTCCCCCACTTGTAGCCAAAGTTCACATCTGACCCTTCTGTACGCATTGCAGTCATTGCCATCCACGTAGAAAATTTGCACCAGCCACGGGCCGTAACAGCAAGACCACCATGTCCCATCTTGATTCGGCCCAAACATCACAGCCAAGTACCGCAAGTTTCCAGTCTGACTCGACATCTATGGGTAGCCACTGCTTGTCTTCCTCGAGAATATCGGCAATGTTGATGCGAAGTGACAGCCCTACGTTCGTCATCGCAAACGGGGCCACGCTCACTGGTGCCCACCGATCCAGACGAGGGATATTGCTGAAGTTTGATGGGGATTTAGCAAGCAGTCCACTGCGCGTATGATCACCTCGCCAGATGAAGATACTCTGGTCGAAGGAAGTTCTGATTATCTCTTCCTGAAGTCTTCGAAAGGCCCGCGCTTCGCCTTCTTCGTACAAAATAGGCATATGAATTTAAAGAGACCCATTAGGCTGTATGCTCTATCCTCGCCGCGAGTAGTGCGTCGTTTTGCCGCCCATGAGATGCGCTCTGCTGTGCAGTAAGTTGAAAGCCAATCCCTGTTGTTTAGAAGGAATCTGTCAACCCCGGTGGTCGTTTCAATTGTACGGTCGAATTAGGCATCCCAAACCTCGTGCAATGTCTTCCAATTTGCCGAGAAGAACGACCTGAGGCGCGGTGCAATAAGCTCTTGCAGTGTCCAGCCCCGCGTGAACCAACGACTTCTACCCACGGCGTTCAACTGCTGCTCGCGAGTTATAGCGTCCTCATCGAGCCCTGGCACATCTGACAGATAGATCAGGCATTCGCCTGCTTTGAAGTAGTAGCGGAACATGGAATTAATGTTCTCGGAGAGTTCTGCCGAGGACCGTTTGTCGATACAGCAGGTATCGATCCAGCCATACTCATAGCCGCGTGCTTGAGCTTCTGTACAGAAACTGACAGTTTTACGATAGCCTGCCTTCGCTTGTATGTACTGTGGATGGGCCTGAAGCTCTCGTAATTCCTGGAATTCGGTGAAAGAGAGCTCGTTTTTGTCCCATGTGTGCGAAAGAATCGCGTAGCGTGGAGTAATGGAGTCGAAGAATTCTTGGAGCTCGAAGGTTGCGAAGTGGATGAGCCACATGATGTAAGTAGAACATGAGCATGGGCCTGCTCTTCGTGCTGTGGAGCAATAACTAGCATTCATAGATCAGTTGAAAGATGTTCGGTCGCTAGGCTGCAGTCCTTGATCTTGTATAGGCTTGAGTGGGGTAATGTATCCTCGAGGTTGCGCTTGGCGTCAGACAAGACAGCCTTGCGTGTGGGCTTTTGGACAAGTGCGAGCAATCTTTGTTTAGGAATGCAAACTCTGAGGGTCCTATATACGATCTCTAACGAGACGACGTGCGAATATTGGCGAGCTGACGCCGTCTGCCCTGGCTGAAAGGACAAGGCTACCGACGTAGGTTTACGCTAGTAGCCAATCACGGGAGGTAACAGTGAAGAGGTTCTTTTCCGGAATCGCTGTGGGTGGCTTCCTCCACTTCTTGACTTCTCTACCTGATCTTCAATTTGTGCACCTTCCAGGAGTGCTACAACACGTTATGAGAGTAGAAGATTTACGTAAATTGCTCTTGAGACACGACAGGACCATCTCAAAATGACGCGAAGGTGAGGAAGTCTTGAAGTAGGTCATCATTTCTTCTATTGTGCAACCAGGCCGCGGCTCCTTCATCTCATTTTGGGGCCATCGTTCAGAAAATTTCCATAGAGGTCCAAATGTAAGAAATCTAGCATGTCATGGCCACTATGATCACTTACTTCATTTATGAAGTTTCAAACATTGATACGGAAACATGCACGCTGTGACGAAACCAAACATCTGATTTGCTACCCCACTAATAGATGGTTAACCATCTCAAAGCAAGTTTGAACTTGCAGATGGGCAAGTGTACCCTTGCAAAGGAAAGATTAATCTTTCAAAACCCCAACTTCCTTAACGTCTCCACCAATTCATGGCAAGTTTAAACTTGCAAAAGAAAGATCTATCTTTCACAGGAAAGAACACTCTTTCAAAATCCCAACTTCCTCAACTCCTCCTCTATCTCCTGCTCGGAAAGCTCCAGCTTGGCCTCGCCCTCGCCCTTGTCGCCAGGATTGGCGCATTGCTCGGAGTCTGCAATCCACTGCTGGCCGGCTAGTTCGGAGTCAATCACCATACCAGTATTATGATAAAAAGTCTATGACATACCAGGATAGTGCTCGTTCATGGACCGAGAGCTAGGACGTGCCCGGCTACGAGAAGCTTGCATCGAGTACCAGGTTCCTCTACGTGATTCTGGGCTCGTGGAACATAGTCGGCTAGGAATTGCTCGGTATGCCGATTCGGCGGCATAGCTTGGGGTCTGAGTGGCCACCGAGACCACGTTGCTAGGCTGTTTGCTAGGTCATGTAAACTCAACTTTGATGAGCCTGAGTTCCACAACTAGGCGCATAGCTAGGTCGTTTCCAAATGCAGCAAAGTGCGTATCTTGGGAGAGGTCGCTCCAAGCCTCATACTGAATACATAGAGATTAGCAAGTAAGTGAGCGAGAGTCACATGGATCTTACAGTAAAATGGCTAGGATTCTGCTCAACCATGTCTCGCGTCCCAATATTGAGACGCGGGACAGGCTCGCCTGTTTCTTGGGCGACGGAGGCTAGGAGGCCGGCCTTGTCGAGCTGCATTTGATGCACTGCTCGGCCTAGCTGCTCGATCTTGGCCTGCTCGGCCGCTATCATAGCCATATAGTCCATGGCTAGGCTGTGCGAATGTGGAAATTTGAAATTTGAGATTGAAAATTAATCGTGGAGTTGAGGTGGTGCGGATGTGGTGAGAAAACAATTGCGAGTCCTCTGCCCTCACCTTCACGGCGCGTGGAACTAGCGCGAATTTCTTAAAAATGGGTCACAGCGTCGACGCACCAGCCAATGGGCCAGTCACAGCTCGTGCACCAAACAGGGCCTCTTGAACACAGACACTTGAGAGAACATTGTTAACTAGAGGACTTTCAGACTCAACCCGATGAAGGCCTCCAAGGTGCTGCGTGTTTTCCTCGATCTGGAACGGAATCTCTATACCATAAGCAACCTCATTGTCAGCACTTCTCAGAAGAATCTCAGAGGTTCGCGGAGGTATTCAACAGTTTTCAGATGATAACTTTATTGACGTAATCTGCATGAAGTACAACTGGGTGCTCTACTGGGCGGCGCGGCTACCTGGTATTCTTGCACTCACGTGAACTGCGAAAAGAACTTCCACACCGCTGGCGGCGTAAAGCTATTCGCACCAGCATCAGTTCCACTGTCATTGGGCAACGCAACATGATCCCCATCAAACGCTGTAAACTGCGTCGGGTACTTGCACCCATCATACACCGTCGTAATCTTCTGACGACTGTTCTTCGCCGGCTCAGGCGCAGTCTTCGCTGTGCAGCCGTTGTTCTTGACGAAGCGGTCGCGGATCTCCCTGCCCGAGGCGATGGGCAGGACACTGTCCTTGACGCCGTGCTGACTGTACAGTGCGATGGGATCGTTGCCGCCAGAGCAGCCAGACAGAGTCGCACCGGAAAGAACGGCGATGGCGCGGAAGTCCTTTGCGTTGCTGCACGCGAGACTGAAGCTCATCGCTCCACCGTACGAAAAGCCGAGCGAGAAACGCAAGTTCTCATTCACGCATAGATCATCCTCGACAGTCTTGCGGACTGTATTGAGGAAGGTGATGTCTTCACCGCCTTGGTTTCCCCAGCCCTTGTTCAAGCCATCAGGAGCGACGAAGATGGCAGATTCCTTTGCAAGCGCCTTGAGGCCGTAGTAAGGGGCGCTGCCGGTATCGACGGCGTTCATGTCTGCGCTGAGCCAGTGCAGACCGAAGATGAAGCGGTAGGGTTGCGTGTTGTTGTAGTTGTTTGGGATACGGACGATCCATTGTCGCTGCTTGCCGTTAATGGTGACGGTTTGCTTGCCGCTCTTGAGTGTAGGCGTCTTGCCGCATCCAGCGGTGGCGGCGTGGATGCCCTGCAGCAAGGTGCAGAGGAAGAGAAGGCCAAAGGTGAAGAAGGTGGTAGAGCGAGACATGGTGAAAGTAGTCACGACAGGAGAGCTTGAATGTTCCCGACAGTGTGCAGTCATGGATAGCAGCTTGTGGCCCACTTAAGTATGCCTGACTTCAAGATAATTCAGCACGACAACTCAGGGTCTCCTGATCTACCTCGCGTAGAAGTTTTCCCGTCAAACATCCGAGTTCCCTGTAATGTGCTCTGTGGGAGTGTTGCAAGTCACGGGTATATGATGCCAAGGTCTAGGGCGTCGGTAGTTGATGCAAACCAGGGCCCATTTGAGTGATTACCAGAGCATCAGCTTGGCGCACACTGAGGGTTTCGTATCTTGTGTAGTGCGTGAACTATTCTTCTCTCGAGCAATCACCAAACCAAAAATCACAACAGTTAGTCGACTTGCCGTTGACTGCTTCCGTGGATTCTCAGCACTATACGCATACGTCGTCACGGCACAGGACTCTTACACCACATTCAAGTTCCGACGTTGCATTGAATGCCTTCGTTACGATGCTGGATGTGCATGAAACGAAGAAAACAAGCATTGGTGGAACAGGGCTGATCTTCCGTGCGATAATATGTCTTCGTAGATCAAGCGACGTTTTCCAGGATGCTAGGCCCTCCAGCATGTCCGCAGGATACCACGGCCGAATTATGCGCCAGTCTATCTCTTTACAGCAGCGTAATGGCGTCAGAACAGTAACGTCGTGTGCTGGCAATGTGTTTCTTCTGGGTGGCTGCCAGGGATTGATGCTTCCGATCCTAGTCGTGACGGCTAATTCTCCGCATTTGTGGGGTATTCACTCAAAACATCAAACGAGACAATATGGCGGACGGCTTTGCGCTTGGCACGCAGTCCTGCTGGAACGGAAGGGAGGCGTAGCATAATTTGGTATACGAGTGTAGTGGCTGTTTGGAAGTCTAAACAGCAGAACCAGGTCCATAGGAGGAAGCTGGAGAGCATTTAGGCAAGTGCCTGTGGCGCCAACAATTTCCACTTGATCGGTCCTTTGCACATCTAGTCAGCAAACACAACAACACAGCTTCCGAGGTCCAATTGTTTGAAACGGACGAGTAACTTTCCCGTCGTGTCTTCGTCATCTTAGTTGTGAAACACCGAAGACATCTTATATATGCCGGACATGGCCACTGATCGAGTCCGGCTGTCGTCAGTTTCTGAACTTAGCTGGGCACTTCTCGATCGTTGACGCCTTTGGCGTAGTGGAATTCTAGCAGTCCATGATGATGATGGAGGAGTGTCAAAGCAATCTCGATTGTGTGATGAAGTGATGGAAGTGATGGAGCGCAGGAGCCACTTCCAAGGTTGACCCAATTTTACTCCCGCTAGCGCGCCGTTATACATGACATGCATGGTGCTTCATGCACAGATCTGCGAACGCGTGTGCTGTGCATGATGACCCACTCAAGATAGAAACGTGCAAACACCAGCCTCATTATCTGACTGTGTACGTCTGCACCAATACTGACAGCCGAGTGTTTGTGATGACCTGGAATGTGTCTCTCTGTGCGACGGCCCCCTTTCAATCGCTCCAACTACCGTTTCTAGAACGAGGGCGACTCCCGGGTTCCCGCGGCGCACCGACAGATGGCACAACGTGCGCGCGATCTAATTACACCTTTCCGCAGTTGCCACATCTCCTGAAAGGTCATGGTCAGCCAAATCTCGGCTGGGACGGTAGCATGCCTCGGGTGGTGCTGACTGGTGCGCATGGTGGCTGCTGCGCTATGGTTGCCTATTCCCATCAAAACGCCTCGATACCCCAAGATTCTTGCGACGCATTCCATCGCTAGTAATCGCTAATCGACAACATGTTCCTCAGTGTCAAGGAACGAGCGAGGCAAATAGCCAACGGCCAGTTGACCGCACAACCGCCGGCAGGCCAGGTCGCTCAGCCACCGCCAAAGGTCACCATTCCCAGAGCTACACCAAAGGCAGCGCCTGCGGCGGCGAAACCTCCATCGCCAAAAACTGCTGCGCCGAAACCTGCAGCTCCCAAGGCTTCTTCGTCAAGAACGGCTGCATCAAAAGCGACACCAGCAAAGCCCTCGACTCCAATAGGCGCGTTTCCTGATAGCTCTCCCGCGCCGAAGCTCTCGAGATCCAAGACCGAGCCGCCCAAGTCTAAGACGGAGCCGCCCAAGTCGCCAAAGACCAAGACAAAGCCATCGAAGAGCTCTTCGTCAAAAGACAAGGAGAAGGAGAAGGACACACCGTCAAGACTCAAGCCTTCGAGAACAGACACATCGAAGAGCGTGCCATCTTCCAGAAAGACTCCTTCCAAGTCAGCTACGAAGAGTGTACCTGTCACGCCCGTGCGCTCAAGTTTCTTCTCGAGGATCACGAGCAGCTCGTCATCGTCCGCCGACAGCTCCACCGACGATGAATCGCCCAAGAACCCCCCATCAGACGAGGTCAGCGAGCTCAAGGCCGCGTGCATGAAGCAAATCAGCGGCGTGACCGGCCTGGGTGGCAAGAACCTCGCAGTCGTGTGTAGACAAACGTCCAAGAAGGGATGGTACGCCGCGTTGAAAGACGTGAGCTCAGACAAATACCTGAAGATATGGATGAATCGCGACAAGACATATCCCACACAAGTCGAGGCGCTCCAGGCATACCTGGTGTTCACGAAGAAGATGAAGGACGGCAGTCGGCTCTTTTAGAGCATAGTAATCGTAATATTCGGACGCGTTGACCTGATGAAGCAGGTCTGTAACAACATTTGTACAACAATACTCCACTCAGCATTTTTAGCAAGGCGTTTTGGTTTTGGGTTTTGGGTTTGGGATTGGAATATGGGTCGGTTGACGGCGTTCAAACTCCCATTTAGATGGTTATCGCAAGGACACGACCAAAAAGGCAGCCGGCGCAAGGATGCGCGGAGGCTTTCATGGTCGGACCGTATTGTAAGTTTGTAAGATAGTGTACGAGTAGGCCTAGGAGCCTGCTGGACGGGCATGTACCACCATTACTGTGACCGATCGTATAATAAGTTAATGAACGGGAGAACGTCGCATGGCGACTTGACTGGCGAATTTGCCAACACAAATTGTCTTCAAATAACAATAGCAGATGATCCTGCTTGTGACCTCACCATCTACACCCTTCGCGTCGCGCTCCACACCCCATCAACACCGTGTCCTTATCGATAAGGCCCTCCACACCCATCCTACATCCACCCAAACACCTCTCGTACTTCTCTTTCACAAACAATGTACCACCTCTTCAAATCCATCTACCTCCACGCCACCTCGAAAGAAGAATACTCGGTCCTCCTCCTCGGCCTCGACAACGCGGGCAAAACCACGCTCCTCGAGCAAATCAAAGCCGCCTACACGCCGTCTCACCCAAACCTCAAAACCGTGCCCACCGTCGGCCAGAACGTCGCGACCGTCGAGCTTCCGCCACCGAATCCGCCGATTTATCTCAAAATATGGGATGTTGGGGGCCAGCATAGTCTGAGGGGACTGTGGCAGAGCTACTATAGCTCGTGTCATGCGATTGTGTTCGTTATTGATTCTAGCGATGTGGGGAACGCGAGTCTAGAGGATCTGAGTTCTACAAACGCTACGGACGATGTGGGGAGGTTGGATGAGTGTCGACTTGTACTCGAGAGCGTGTTAGAGAATGCGGATACCTCGGGCGTGCCGATCTTGGTGCTGGCGAATAAGCAGGATCGCGAGGATTGCGTCGAGGTGGTGAGGATCAAAGAGGGGTTTGTGAGGAAGGTGTTTGAGGGCGAGAAGGGGGGGAATGTGAGGGATAGCAGGGTGTTGCCGTGTAGTGCGTTGACGGGGACGGGGGTCAGCGAGGCGGTGGAGTGGTTGTGTACGAGGATGAAGTTCAACAAGGAGAGTCGGCCGCCTGTTATGCGGTAGGCGGGGAAGGAAGAGAGTTTTCGAGGAGAGTGGATAAGTAGGCGAGGAGGGATGTGGATATACCCATGAAGATTCAACGACACAATTAAAAGTTTCAGGCTGTGCAGGCGATACGGCCTCAGGTAAAACATTATATTTCACACTATTGTACGTTTTGCCATGTCTTGTCAGACAGGCTCTACTTCCTCTTCATCACAGTAGCATTACCAACCACGCCGTCCACCGACGTCCTCAGCGTGTCCGCGAGGCTGACCACCGTCGCCGAGAAAGGCGTGTGTAGCCCCGCCCTCAGATTATCAAACGTCTCCCCACCGTAGATCATCAGCTTGTTAGGGTACTTATTGAAGATCTGGATCGCACGCGAGTACACCGCACCAGCAGGCGTGCCGTGCTCCTCCCACTTGTCCACATCGCCTCCATACCTGTTCGTGTAGACCTGCGGGCGATCGGCATCAGATACGATGATAGTGCCGTTGGGTCCACCGAGCGGGCTCCAGACGACGTATGGCGAGGCGTTGGGTGCAGTCGTGTTGTTGATGACGATGGGCTGGCCTTGAGATAGGCGGAAATCGAGCGGAGAGTCGGCCATGACATAGTACACGGGGTAGTTGACGCCGTGGGAAGACGAGTTCCCAATGGGGAGTTCGTGCACGAGGATCCACTTCTTGATGGGTGGGATGAAGGCGACGACCGTCATACCTGGGCGGGCAATATATTGATCGTAGGCGACGTCGTTGACGACTGGGCCCCAAGTCTTGAGATCGGTCGAGGTCTGGTGGGCTAGCTTTTGGCCGTGCTTGGGGTCACGCTGGTCAGAGTAGTATGCTACGAGTTGATCTTCGTACTGCCTGTGACATGGTTGTTAGATGCCATTCCAATAGTCAAACGATTTTTATTACGTACAGAAGGTAAGGCTCCCAGATGGGAGTGGCTCCGTTGGTAGTGTTTGGTCGTCCGCCCTGAGCAATGTGGCTCACGAATTGCCATGATCTGGCTCGATCTGTGCTGGCGTACAAGTCGATGCGAGTACCATTGTTGCTCCAGCTGTTACCAGAGCCCATGATAGTTCCGGCAGGGTAGCCAGCCATGGGCTTTGTGAGCTCCGTGAGAGCTGGCTGTGCACTCATACCCCAGCCATTGACCTGGTCTCGTAGGTCGGAAATGTACTCCCAATTCGCACCACCGTCGGTGCTCTCAAAAACGGGAAAATAGCCTGGAGTGTGGCCGGAGAGCGAAGCAGTCGCAATAATGGTTCCATCTGTCAATTCAGTGAAGCGAGGGTAGGTGATGGATTCGGCTCCCGAGGTTTGGTAAATGGTGTTGTTGGTGAAAAACCCCCATGGCTTAGGTGTCGAAGCACCAGTCTGTGCAACGGCCACTCGAGCCAAGAGGATGGTACTGGTCACAAGCAAAGAGAGCATTATTGCGATCTTTCCTATGCGTGGGAGCAAACGGGTTCGATGACTCTCTTCCCGTCCCGGGATTGCAACGGAGTTTATATAGTCTCTCAATCAGACTTTTGATCAGCCCATATCACCATTATCTTCGGCATGGCCAGCATGTGCCCCGAGTGAGCTACTGACAAAGCTTGCCTCTACTCCGTTCTTGGTAGTTGATGCTTGGTGATTTGATGTAGGTTCACATACCCGGCGGCTTAAGTGCACCTATTGTTCGGTGGCTAATATTGACATGCATCACCCAAGCCACACATTGCTTCAATAGGCAAGTGTAATTCTGCCACAGCGAGAGGCAATTGCATAGTTCAATGTTGTGCCTCTCTCTCGTCTTCGGCAGACAGACTGCGTCATCAATCAAACCTCTGCTGCAGCATTCTGACAGGGTGAGCTGTCCCGGCCATGTTAAGCGACTGCGGTTCATTTAACCTGCGTACATTGGCCAGTATTGATCTTTCCTCAATGGAGCTACGCCAACGGCACGGTACACATTCTACCGCCGGATGTTGTTCGTGTACCTACGATCAACACATCAGCTTGGGGTTACGTTGTGGGGATGAGGTGACCCCGCACGCCTATGTGCAGCCGAAGGAATCCAACATTGTGGGACTGGAAGAATTATTCGAGTCACGGAAAAGTGTTCCATGCGGACCAAGATGGAATGCAATTCAGCCATGTCGGCTGTGCTGGGCTAAGTGTACTTCGAGCGCGTTTATTGTGTATGTCGTTGGGATGTTCCTGGAAGCCCTGTTACTGCAACGGCGCGAATGTTCGAGAACAAGAGTGTCATTGGTTAGCTCTCAGCCCTTGTCTTTCTTGCTACCCAAAATGCTGGTCGATATGTGCTTTGTAGCATACTTCGCGGATTCGTCATGTACCCTGTTTCGAAGGTTCCAAACTCTTGTTTCTCTAACGTGAAGCCCAGGTGCTCCACGAGTGACACGACTTCCTCATGAGTGAGCTCGACGGAGCCAGGATCACCAATTCCTGCATCAGAAACATTGACATTCTTCTTCTCCTTCTCTTCGTTGTTGTCGTCATCTTTGTGGGGTCCGTGATGCCACAACAGTGGCCCCAAATTTATCCATAACCCGCCCAGCTTGAGGCAATTACGCACTGCTTCGATGTATCGGATAATATTTGGTGCAGTGTCGATGAAGAACACCGTCGCGACGGTATCGAATACTCCCTTGTATTCAGCTTGGCTATATACCACGCAAAAATCGCCAGTCGCCATGCCCATCCGCTCGGATGCCGGCACGTTGGAGCCATTTGCAATTGACAACTCGCTGCCGGGATGTACGTCTGGCATTCGCACCGTCTGAAACTGATCGGTGCGGGATATGTGGTTCGAGCAGCTCAGTGCAAAGGGGGCAATCTGGAATTGACCGGCCTTTTGGGTGTGGTTGAGTACGAGAGCGCTGGCCATCAGCTCATGGTACGATATCTCGTTGCCCTCAACGCTAAAGCCTGCGCGACAGATGTCAAAGACGAGACGGCCTTGCCCGGCACCAGGGACAAGAACGTGCATGACGGATCGGTCGAGATCTGGAGAATCCTCTTTCCGCAGATTAAACTCTGTCTGCAAGGCTGTTATTACAGGGTCAAAACACTTTGATCGCTCTATTTGACCCTCGGCGCTCCACTCTCGGTAGAACTGGCTGATACAACTTCGGGCCTTCTCCATGTCGTTTTTGGAAGTTCTGACTACCATGTGGTCCATGATGATGGAGTAGATCTGGTATTCATCGCGCGCATACTTCTCTGGGACGATAGACGCGACCCATTCGCTGTCCAATGTGGGGGCCAAGAATGCCTGGAAGCCGGCTTTGAAGATGGCTTCCGCAAGCTCTGCATTGCCGTCGATCAGATCATCGAGCTTCGAAAAGGAATCTAGGATGGAGAATGGCGGTTGAGAAAGCAGCGTCCAGTGTTCCTGAGGCAGTGAATAGAAGGCTTGCCGACGAACATGGGTGCCATTGAAGTGTGCAAGACGGCGATATGACCTTGCGTGGACAGTAAGTGTTTTGCCTTGTACAAATCTCACCAGGCAGTAAATGGTGGCATAGGTGAAATCTTACCGAAAGGAATCTAGGACCGACAGCAGATGCCTTTGCTCGTCGGGATCCGCCAAAGGATTGAAATCACCCTCCGACTCTTTGCCGACCATGTTAGCTGGAGCTGCAAAAATTGGCGCAAACTTTGTCAGTTCTATGTAAGATGAGACTAGGTTACGCGGAGGAGAGAAGGTGAACATTCGGTGGAGATGAGAGAAGCTCCGATGTTGCTCCGAGCGAACGATTGCCCCGCGTCACTTCCACCGAGCCTACCACGATGTCGAGACCAGCACACGCAATGGCGAGTACAATGACAAACGGCAACGCGCTGCACGCGCCGATTGAGGTCTCTTTCCCGCTACCGAGAGCGCCGCACACGAACATCCACCTTCAGCTTACAGACAATGGCCCGAATCTGCTGCTCTTCGTTACCACGGCATCCTCGGACTCAGCATCTTCAACTCCACTGGGATCGTTCGTGTATGCCATGCCTAACGTCAGTAATCTTCATGTCGCGAAATATTCCCGAGATTTGAGCTGACAGGGTCGCACAGAGAAATACTCCAAGTCAACCTCTGAGCACGCCGCTATTCACCCACGGAGCAACGCTAGACTTCACAACGAGGCTGTCAAAACTGCTTGCGCGTAGGACCAATAAGCCTGTATACGTCGGGAATTCTGCAAGCTTCGCAAGCGCAGGTATGGGTGGTACAGTTGAGGAAGAGATGGAGGGCTTCCGGAGGATCGTCGAGGTCACTATGGGACTGCTAGAAAAGAAGGAAGGGGTCGCAGCGACCTGAAGATGGGGTATGTTACGGGCGGCGAATGCAAGACGCGACAACAAAAGCAAGCTATAGGTCCAGGCCCGGCTCTGCGTCACTGGACTTTGGCAACACAACAAGGTACGGACAGATGTCGTAGGTATTCACAACGTCGACCGTCCTGTTGCCCATATGCAACGGGAACTACGCCAATCATGAGCGAAGATCGCAGAAACTTACCATTCCGGCCATTCTGTCACCCATGTGCGGCGGAAATTGAGCCAATCAACGGCTGTATGTCATGGGACATCAGCCAATAGGGCGTCATCTCTCGAGATATATATATTGCAGCTGTACCAAATCATGCAGTCAATAGTAAGTAGCCTTCTTGTGCCGTATCACAAGACACACCGCTCACCAGGACGCTGACATACAATCCAAGGCATGCAACGGAAATGGGTGACCATGAAAAAGGCCGCTTCATTGACTCGTGTCTTTCTCCATTCAATCCTCCCATAGACATCGACATTACATGAGGTCTCTATGTACATGTTGTCAAGCCTCTCCTTCGCGCTCTACTTCGCCTCGTCAGATTTGTTGTGGTTTCTGAGCGATCAACAAACTTAGCGGGTGCAACCATTGCCTCAGAGATCGATCCAAGATGCCTCATGTATGCGTAGATGGCATATTTGAAACGTGGATGATCCACACGGCTTCTGCTGTTCAGGCCCTAGCATCATCGTAGAGCACCCTCGCTCCTCGACTTCCGGTTGTGACCAGCACAAGATGGACGACCTCTTTTACGTGGTGCACGTGATTGCGCGATGGCGAAGTTGGCATAATCTGCAAGCTCACCACCGCTCCATCATCACAGCACGACCCGCTCACTCGATTGCGTCATTATCAGCCTCTCGTTCCTCACACACAAAGATTGCAAACGAGCGAGCGGCGGATGGAGGCTTACGTCAGATCTTCTTTCGACCCGCCGATGCTGGCGCAGCGTATTTTTCCGTCTCTATACAGCAACAGGAGGCATTCAGATATGCACGAAATCTGCTGACACTCAGCTGAGCACTGCCTTCCGACTTGCATTATATACAACTTGGCATGCGTTGTAGGAGTCATGTTTCCTAATACCTCTATCTGCTGTCATGCACACTACAAGCACCTGCATCGTGACCTACCTCACACCGCTCCACGATAACCTTCAGACGAGCGCGAACTGCTACCATCTATTCCTGGGGATCTATGACCAATTTGCCTCTCACTTTTCCGTCGAAAACATCCTGGTTTGCCTGTTGCAGACTCGCTAGTCCTCCTTCGACTTTCGTAAACTTCACCGGTTCAACAAGGTTGCTAGCCAAGACCGCTGGGAGATACTCTTGGTACCACCAGGCTCTCCAGTCACTGAATTCGTCCTTTTGCGCAGCTTGAGAGAATGCCGAATAGACCACCTCAACGCTCGCGGGCAGCTCAGTTCCAGCTGCCACTGGAAGTACGCTGGCGAACTTGCCTCCGTCGGGGAGTAACGCAGCCATAGCCTGTTGAGAACCGGCGTCACCACTGGCCGTGAAGAGGTATTTGAAAGGACCTTGCTGGCGCAACTGCTCTACAACGTCTGCCGACCTGTAGTCAATCACAGCAGCTGCACCTAGCCTCTTCTGCCGTTCGATGTCTCTCGGCGAAGCTGTCACGACAACTGTGTATCCGACCTGTTACTTGTCAGCGCTGAACGGCCTGACACATGTTCCCAGGCATCGACAGGCTAAGTTTGTCAACTTACAGACTTCGCGTACTGAACAGCATACGAGCCAACAGCACCACCCGCACCCCAAATCAAGACCTTCTCCTCTTCTTTACCACTGCCAGGCACTCCCATCCCAAGGAAGACGTGCAGAGCAGCAACAGCTGTCTGCAGCGGAAAATTGACCAGTACTGCCTGATCAAAAGCGGTCTCTCCGATCTGGTCACGTCAGCAGAGTTACGATGTGACAGCCTGGAGCTTGCGAAAGACTACCTTTGCGGTGCTTCGGGCGTCGCAAATGACAAGTTGCTGCCATGTCCCTTGACTGAGATTCTGAGCCGGTTCGACATAGGCTTTAGTATCAAAGACGACTCTGTCGCCGGCTTCGATGCCAGATACGCCTTCGCCCACTGCCTCTATGATACCTGCACCACTCGTGCCCAGTACAGCTGGGTATTTCAAAGACGCCGCAGGTCCGTATCCAGCTAACAGCATCTTTGCATCAAGTGGCTGGAGTGCGATGGCGAAGTTCGTGATCAGTACTTGCCCTGGAGCTGGCGGAGCACTTTGTACCTCTCTGGATTCCAACTTTTCGCCAGGTCCAGCGAGCGTAGCAGCTCTATGTGAGGTTGCCATTATTGCGATGTGGAGATTCAGCTGCTGCACTTCGGTATGGGATATGGATGATTGTAAGTTAGCAGTGGTGTTGGATATTTTCTTCTCTCATTAAAACCATTTGGCTTTCCATCTATGGCCATTGCTAATTCATCACACATCATTGCGCTATGCTTGCTCCATGTTGCAGAGCGTAGAGTATCCTGCATACCGACTAAGCCCGTCAAAGACGTTGATAAGCGAACGCTCCGCCAACAACACGACTCGCTTGCGAAGCTTCTCTCGAAAACCTGCTGTGTAAGCATGGTATAATCCGAAGCAGAAGCGTTTGGCCAAGTCCGCTAATTAGTCGCCTATGTTGCCTGAAGCAGCTGCTTTACGGACACTATTCAGCTTCTTGATTACCCCACTTCTGCGGCTGTGTCCGATACTCAGTCCTGTTTTCGGTCGCAATCAGGCCTTGCTCATCTCAACGACAATATTATTCTGGAACTTGTTAAAATGGTCTCTCAATTGCCTCGCTGTACCTCTGATCGCTCTCACCGCTTGCTCGATGCGACACGAGATCGCATGTAGCCATGCGAACGCTATTCCTGCTTTTGCGTGGCTTTCGACCAGCATGTAGGGCTGCAGTAGCACATAGTCTGTGCACACATCAATTGTCCTAGGCATCGAATAAGACACGCAGCACCTGTATTTGGTAATCTTCTAGAAGAAAAGCTGAGCCGGCAAAGCCAGGTATCCCTGCTCACATAGTCACTAATCATGCAAAGGTATCCAACCTAATCGCTGACAAACCCTCCGATCGCACTACTGGTCGTCTAAATTGGTACCCTCCTCGTTTTCCATTGTAGCTATGACTTCATCCTGACTCTGCGAGGACTCCAATGGCTGTTTGACCTCGCAGAAAGTCGTAAAAGCTCGCACAGGCACACGGCAGGAGTTTCGCGAGAGCTGAGTCAACCTTCTCGAACGTGACTACTTCTCGTGTTAAGGCGACTAATATTAGCGGTATCTGGGTCTTTCATCGGGTCGCGCATTATGTGCGGCCGTTGCAGTCACTAGTCTCCCCAAGCAACTTCCGAACACCAATGGAGTCCGACTCTGCGCCATGAGAGAACCGCATCATAGCCGCACCTGTGCTACTAGACTAATCTCGATCTATTGTGAGGAGCGTTTGCCAAGTCCGCGATGGGGAGCGACTTCGAGTGGGCGCTAGCGTTATAGACTTTACTTGTCAAAGCTTCGGTATTGTAGGCTAATCGCTCTTGTATTTGACATGCTTACAACATGGCCGACAAATTGCAATTCCTCAAAGGCTCTCGCGGTGACGAGAAGCGACCAGAAGATTGCTTGACAAGTATATCAACAGTCGTGGAGGGAGCCTCATCGTACCTGGTTGAATCCAGAAAACGCTCGTACTGCAGTACGACAGTGCATTCGGACACCGCCAGTTTGGAAACACCTCCTACTCCATTCGTCAAACACTCCCATGCCAAGTGCGGCCATTTGCATGCGGCTCAAAACAAGCATCTGACGACAGCATACTTACAGCATCCCGCTGCATGATCCTACCGTGCGTTCGGTTCGTCTGCAGCAAGAACGTGGGCCGACGCCACATGTCTAAATACGGTGCTGTCCGCACCCTCTCCTGCCCAATTCTCCGACCTCTCCGCAGTCTCACCTGTCCGTAGCCAGCTTCTCATTCGCTACCAAGATAACCTGCAGCAGGCTTGCATACTCTCACTGCTTGAGGCTCAACGCTCTGACCCTCCATCGCGTGCAGGCCAAGCCACGTTCACGATTATGCGACGCCGGGCCGGCTTAGGACATCGAGAAATTCCTCTGTTCAGTCTCCAATCTTTCTATTATCGACGTTCGGGCATACTCCACCACACACACCAAGACCTGACCATTGGGGGCTGTGGATCGTTCATTCTCACTATAAAGATACCGTGGTTTCATTCTACAAGATTCGTCAGTCAACTCAACCACAACTTCAACCACTTTCCAACACTCCCTACCAGCGCATGAGCAATCGGACTCCAAACGTTCCCAGCCCATCAAACTCTTCAAAGTCTATCAGCGCCCACGCTACGCCAGAAGGCACTACCTCTTCAGTTGCTCCTCTTAAAGACACAAAAGAATCTCCTCAATCCACCGCTGAACAACCACCAACAACTTCGAGCTCAACGCCAGTGATTGTCATTACCGGCTCACCTTCTCCACAACCAGATACACCTCACGCACCAGTCAACACTCCCACCACTACATCCACAATGTCTTCCACCTCTTCCTCTCCCGGCAACACCTCCACCGCTGGTGCGACCTCGGGCAACCCATCCTATACTCTCCCGTATGCGCCCTTCCCGTACCCCATGCCCGCCAATGGACGCGGCTCAGGCCAGCAGTCGGGCGGCAAGGGCAAATAAGCGACTTTCTTCTGACCCTGCATCTGCATCGGTGGCGTTCTTTCGACCTCTATCTAGACTCGCATTACTACGATACGACGAATTTCTTTTTCTGTGTCATGAAGCTACTAGGTAGATGTTTTCGGTGTTTCACTTCCCGGTTCTGGCGCAAAGGATAGACAGGTTCTTTGGTCTTTTTGCATGGCTCGGAGTACGCTTGGAGTCCGGTCTATTTTGGTTCTCATTCGGTTGCTCAGTTCGCATTTTTCTGGTCACTCATTTGGCAAGTATTGTCGTTGCATTTACAGGTTGCATCTGCATGGTCGTGGTCGGGTCAATGTTCTTCCCTCAACACGAGGGTCGCATGGATGGCGTTCTGCTTCTGCTTCTGCTTCTTTCCGCTTTTGTACTGTTACTTCATCGGCGTTGTGGGAATGTTCTCGTATGCTCGGGCCGCCTTACGTTGGCTTTGGATGATTGGTTGACGGATATTGCGCATTGAACTCTAGTCATTCGTTCACAAGTTCGGTTTTTGCAAGAATGACTCAGCTCTGTCTTTTCTCTTGGTGACATTTTGGATGTTGTGTCTTGTGTTCGCATGTGCTCTGCTTGTGTTGAGTTGTCGATGGCGCAACTCGAGGTTGGTAATGAATGAAGTGGGGCGGCCCACTCTTCGATCCGTGGAGCTAGCCATCAGCGGCTTGGCACCTCGGAGCAGCAGGTGCCGTCATCGCCAACAGGTTGCAACCTTCAACCAGGTCCCAGTCCACGCGACAATAACACGCGGAGCTACATCAAAGCTGCCACGAGGAGATACACACTCGAGTATCACGTGTTCGAGCTACAGAACCATTTCCTAGACGATACTGCCCGGCCGCACACGGCTGCCTCCCTGATCCTTTTTCTGGTTGTCATTCACGCCGAATCCGCCAGTCTCCGCCCGAATCACATATCCATCGCCCCAACCGTCGCCGGCCATCAAAACTCTCGCCATGGCTCCTTCAAGATCAAGAACGACACTGCTGCCTCTTCTGGCTGCAGCATCGCTTTTCTCATCGACATCGTGGGCGTTTGATTGCAAGGAGATTACGGCAGGAAATGTGGACTACAACTTTGGCAAGCTGGCCGGGCCACACGTTGTACACTGGTCAGAAGATGATATGACCCACGAGAAAACATACAAATACAACTTCACTATCGATATCTGTGACAAGATTAAGTGGCACAAGGGCGGAAGCCTGGCAACCGAATGTCACCACGGCGCAAGAGGTATTTCTTTTCCGACATCATATGGCAGAGCACTGCTACAAAGTCTTTCATCGCAAAGAGATCAGCTAACTCGTAGTGACAGTCTGCGGTATTCGAGAAGAGCTCGATTACGGCTCAGAGAATTCCACAATACAACCCATCGACATCGCCGGAACCTATAAATCGTACAACAACCGTGACATCGATGCCAAGTTCGAGCAGCTCCGCGACTCCAAGTCCAACTCTGATGCTGGACGCGACGGCGTTCGAGCCACCCTGCACGGTGGTCGCTTCCCCTTCGACGACAGCAAGAAGAAGGGTCTTGATCAGCGAGCTATTATTGAGTTCGTGTGTGACAAGGACCGAACAGGTCTCGAGGGCGACGAGAAGGAGGGTGGCGATCTTGAGGACGATAAGGGCGACGACAAGAAGGACGATGATAAGAAGGAGGAAAAGCTGAAGGCACGGGAAGAGAGCTCAAAAGGCAAATGTGAGGACAGCGACGCCAGCCTGCGTTTCTGTGGATACGAGCGCGAGAGTGCCGGCAAGGATCAAGAAATCCAGACCCTGCGACTCGAGTGGCGGACTGGATTTGCGTGCGCAGATGCGCTGCCAGAGGACAATGGGAGCCACTGGGGCTTCTTTGGCTGGTTCTTCATCATGTGAGTCCTCGGCTTCCTTTTCCGCCCATGACCACAAGTGAATGCTAACGGCGTTTCAGCCTCTTCCTCGCAATCGCGGCCTACCTTATCTTCGGTTCCTGGCTCAACTACAATCGCTACGGTGCTCGCGGCTGGGATCTGCTCCCCCACGGGGACACAATCCGCGATATTCCGTATATTGCAAAGGACTTTGCGCGCAAGGTGGCTGGAACTGTTCAGGGCGGTGGAAGCCGAGGCGGATACGCTGCGGTGTAAGGTAGACAGTATTTGGCTATGACCGCGGTTTGGAGAGCATTGTTGGCGTTTTACTTCATTTCGCATTGGCGTAAGGAAGTAGTCGTTTCATCCAGACTTTTGTCTGCAGCTTGGGGCGTTGTAGCATGCTGATCATGCTTTTTCTTGTCACTGCACACTCATACGTTTTACTATATCGATGAATATTCCCGAGATTTTGCTTTTGGTCGCTAGTCAGCGGCGTTCAAAAGATCATGAACTGATCTGGAGATTGGCACTACGGTGAAGGTAATGCATCCGAGCTTGCCGCTCTTTGCAGTGAAGAGCGATTTAGAGCATCTTGCACGGATAGCCTTCATCCTGATTTGGTCTTTAAGGAGATTTAAGGAGATTTGAAGGCATGTTAGGCGCACTCCCGGCTGCAGCCTGCCGCACAACGCATGTGGCTCCGAGGATGAACGATGGATGTTGGTCACGTGATTACGCGAGGCCTCCAGCTCGGTGGCATTGAATGCCCCACATCGCGGTTGCCTACGACTGATCTCAAGTTTAAGAAGACACTCAATTGACCGCCAAATTGATCGTTGCGCGTTTCTTCATCGTTGTTTCAAGGTTGAGACAACAACGAGTATCATGACTTATCGACGGCGCCCAGAAGTTATCACGTTCGACAGCTTCGAGTGAGTACGCGAGATCCTCAACGATTGCGAGCATTTTCTCACCCAAGATAGCAATTTGCCACACGGCTGGGACGACCCTACGACGTGGGGCATCGACGCAGATGATCGCAAGAAAGTGTTCGCTCTATACCGCGACGCAAGACCGTGAGTCTGTTCCCAAGATGTATATTGATAACATTTGCTCAAACACATCAGGGAAGCTACACGAGTACTTGATTTGCGGAAGCAGTAAGTTTGTATATATGTGCAGGGTGACCGATGCTGATGCATGCAGACTGAAGGAGAACGATGAAAAGCTGCGCAGCATGCTGGCAGAGGTTGAAGCATTCGATGAATCAGAGTGCGAGGACGATGAATATGACGAGCAAGAATACCAAGCGCGCTCAGAGAGAATCAACACCATTCGGGCACAAATGTCAGGCCTCGATGCCGCCCTGGATCGACTCAAGTCTGAGATTAGCATTCGGGAGAGGTAAGACCCTCTCCTATAACATGACCACATCACTCACCAAAGTAGAGTGTTGGGCGAGCAGGCGGACAGATGCTCTATGATGCTATCTCCTCCTTGGGCACAGGACGTTATGGCAAGACTGCCACCACTCGAGCTTCGAAATCACGTCTACAGCTACTTGTGGAACGAAGACGCTGTTGCTTTCGTCGATTCTCAAGTCTCAGAGGTAATCAGTGGTCAGACCATTGTACAGCCTTCACAGGACTGGGTTCTCCGAGTTCCGTTCTTCGTCGACGCAAACTACGTTGGCGAAGAATTTGCAAGAGAAGCAGCAACATTATTCTGGCGCCTGGTTACAGACGCAGAAATCCACTATCGTCTCCTCCGGCCATTCCTCAACATATCTTCATTCGGCAACATGACCTTTCGCCCATGCGACAACATGCGACGTCTCGTCATCGACGTGGGATTCTCTCATGCTGCATACTACGGAGTCGAAGAACTGCTCGCTGAGCTTGTTGACAACCTTGAAAGCCTTTTGACACTGCCAGTCAGGAATGATTTCGAGGTCGTCATCTACATCAGCCGAGAGCTCCAGTTCAGTCGCACCCTATTCAAGACCCTCGAGGCTATGAAGCCAACCTATTACGCGCTTGTCCAAAAGGGTATGAACGTGAAGGTATTGGGTTATCAGTTCTTCACTCCAGCGTGGCGCAATCCCAACGACATTCGTGAGGAAGCTAGGGTCAGAAGGCCTTGCACGACAGCTGAGCAGCTCAATTACTACTTCGCCATGACTGCATTTGAGTGGCTTGATATGAAGGAAGGAGAGATCCGTGACATCAAGCAGCCTGTGCGCAGGGAGAGGTGCATGGAGGTATGTGAGTCCATCTTAAGGATGTGTTATATGCTGACAGCAAGCTTAGACATTGAATCGCATGCGCGAATATGTTTCGGACATGGAATTATGGACAAAGGATCCGGAGATGGAGAAGGTGTTGGAGAAATTGACGCCGAAGCCATCGCCTTTTGCTAAATCGGTCTAACGGGCCCTTTGGCAGTAACAGAGCACTATATCCTGTAGATAAATGACGCTTTTACGAGTGCGGTATCGAAGAGCCGTTTCGCTGGGCGAGGCGCGGAGTCTCTCCTTACAGTTCACGCGATTGGAGAAGGGAAGATTATACGACAGTGGTGATGAGGCATAGTTAGCTCGATCAGAGTATGTGAAATAGCCTCTCGCCGGCGATAATTGTACAGTCACTCCCTACAAAGTCACACATCATGTCGCTCTCTTAGATGACTTGCGTCCATCTTTGATACTCCCAACGAAGTCGCTACGCTTGCAAGACGTGAAAGGAATGCTGCACCATTCTCCCCAGCCATCACCATGGTAGATACGTTAGCATTCACCCTCACTGATCACCTTCGACGCTCTGAACTCGATATTATGCAGCGCAGCCCACGCCTGGGACGAATCGAGTGAAAGGCCTTGGAGAGTGAATATTACCTTGGTCACATGCGCCCACTACCTTCACCTTGACCATTGATCTTTCGCTCCCCGCCAAGCCTACGAAACACGCACCAGCGCAACCAACACATTGATTCTCTTCTCAATCGCGACACCCAGCCCGAGAACCCACCCTCGCTCATTCGGTGCTCCTCCATCTGCGTTGCCACCTCGTCGTCCGCTGGGGAGAACGCGATACTTGGCTGCGGCCACGTTTTTCACGAGGGGTGTATACGCGCGCATCTTTCCGCATCGAGTACGGGTTCGTGTCCGCAGTGTACCGCAGCTGCGGGATGGCGAGGGGATTGTGGTACGGGGATGGGGATGGAGGAAGCGACGAACAATGTCCAAGCGGCTGCGGAGCAGATGAAGGAGGTGGGGGAGAGTATCAAGAGGGCGGCGAGGGAGTTGGGGCTTTTGGGGGAGGTTGGGGGAAGAAATAAGACGGGGAAGAGGAGGGAGGGAATCAAGACGACGCAGGAGAGTGAGCATGGAATGAGGACTGGAAAGAAAGAGAGGATGAAGCAGAAGGATAAGGAGAGGAGGGCGAGGAAGATGAAAATGAGGAGAGCTGGGGAGGGGAGAGGAAATCGATGGGCCAGGGGTCGGATTCGAAGGGGTGGGAGTGGGATTCGGATGAGGAGAAGTAGGAGGCGCGGATGTGTTTGGCTTTTCTTGAGAAGATGTTGAGGGAGAATTGAAGGGAGACGAACGGTTCTGGAGACGTGATTTTCCAAAGAAACCCGCGAATATGATGCAGAAAGGACGAACGTCTAATTTGGATTCAAGGACAAGATTGTACAAGAGCGGATATCACAACACATCTAAACTCAAAAGGAACAGAAAAAGGAAAGGTCAGCAACACAACACATCACATCTCAAAGCTTGCTCTCTGGCGCTGGGTCGTCTTGCTTCAGTCTTACCAAGCCCTGTGAATCATGTCAGTCAGTCACGTCTTCTTCTCATATCTGCATGCGATGTAGGATAACTCACCTCCTGCACACACGTCGCAATCAACGTTCCATCAGGCGTGTACATCCTCTGGAACACCAACCCCCTCCCATCGCCCGCCCACGGCGTCTCCATCTCACTAAAGATCCACTCATCGGCCCTGAAGCTCCGTGGGTTATGGAAGTAGATCGTGTGGTCCAGACTAACCATCATGCCAATCTCGGGCGTCTTGTCCGGCTCATCCTTCTCGCCGTTCCGCAGCCGCCGGATGCGCGCAATGTCCGACTCGTCGATGAACTTCATGCGCTTGAGCTGCGTGTCGTCCATAGCGAGCAGCTTCTTCAGCACGTCTTCGTCGGCGTTGGAGCGGCGGAGCGACGAGTACCGCCAGAGCTTATGGGCGCGCGCAATGGTGCCAACGAAGTAGGAGTCGGACATGTAGGCGATGGCGGAGAGGTGGGCTTCGTGGCCGCCGGTGGAGGAGATGGTGCCGCGGGCTTTCATCCATTGGCGGCACTTTTTGGTGTGGATGTCAGAGGAGTTGTCTGGAGTGAGGTGTTAGGGTGGTTTGACATGTGATACGGCCGAGAGTTCTGATCTTACCATTGTCGATTGGCAGCCTCTGCGATTGGAAGGGGCTTTTGCCTCCAGGATTCACGTCGATGTCGTCCATGCCCTCGGTAGGACCGGGTACATCTGGCATGGGATATGCGTGCTCGACTAGCTTGCTGCCGCCACTGTTCTGGCGCACGAAACTCATCGTTGTAGTGAATATGACCCTGCCGCGCTGGCGTGCTTGAACAGTGCGTGTCGCAAAGGACTTGCCGGAGCGTACGCGCTCGACATGGTAGATGATGGGAATTTCGGCGTTTCCGGCGAGCACAAAGTAGCAGTGCATGGAATGGACGGTGAAGTCACTCGAGACCGTCTTTTGCGCTGCAGCCAGCGTCTGCGCAATTGCAGCACCGCCGAAGATGCCTCTCGCGCCCGGTGGGTGCCATAGTGGGCGTGTGTTTGTGAACAGATCGGGGTCAATGTCGGAGAGTTGGGTCAACTCGAGGACGTTTTCGATATTGCTCTGCGCCGGGTCGACAGGCGGTGGGCGGATGAGGGTCGCCATGCTTATTACAATGTCTATACACGAAGGAGAGTGAGGGAAGAGAAGAGCTTGGATCTGGGCGTCGTTCAGCTGTTCAGGAGATTATACGTCTCATGCATCGCCGAACGCGCGACGAGGTCCGGCATCCGTTTGGACCGAGGCATAACTGAACTGGCAGCACATGGGTCGCGACAGGCGCTGCCAAGCCCAAGACATCACTTCTGGTGACGTACCGCTCGCCAATGTGCGTGTGTTCAACCGGAGTGCTGCAGACGTCCAACGGGCGCAAACTTCACCCACGCGCGCCCGCCAACGGCAAGCTTCGCATTCCTACACCCCATCATTGCGCCGCACAGCTTCCTGCCTGGACATGTCTCGCGCCGCCATTGCGCACACTCACACTCGCTCCACCTGATCGCCGCACTCCCGTTTTGGAACTGAACTCCACACCATGGCCGAGTCGAATCCAGAGCTGCAGGCCAAGCTGCGGGAGCTGGACCACGAATTGGAGGAGGGCGACATCACCACCAAGGGGTGCGTTGGCCAATTTCCTCGAAAAAGAAACGCCCGCTGTCGCCGTCGCGTCGAGTGGCGCGTCCCCGCAGAGCGCTAATGTGCGTACAGGTACGAGAAGCGAAGGACGGTGCTGCTGTCGCAGTACCTGGGCCCCGAATATGCTGCACAGCTGCAGGGTCACTTGCGGCAGGGCAGCCTCGCGAATAGTGAGGGCTCCGGCTCGCGATCAGCCTCTCTCGCCGCCCTGTCCAGCCCTCACGAGCAGCAACCGCCGCAGCAGCAGCCTCCGACCATAGAGCTGCCCCACCAAGACTCGCAGTACAGCACCACCAGCTCGTTCCCCAGCTTGGTTGGCACCTCGCAGTATGCCGGGTCGGGGGGCAGCACCGCGGGGTCGTCCCAGTACATGGCATATCCGCCCAGCCAGGTCGGCCGTTTCCAGGAGAAACAGCTGGGCTTGCGCACGGCATCGTTGCAGCGAAATGCTTCACAACTGTCACAAGGCAGTGAGACTTTTATACCGCGACCGCAGACACCCGAGTACAGCTACTCGCGCGAGGGCACCATGATGGGCTCCAACTTCGCATTCAACCCAGACACACAGCCAGGATACGACGGCGGCTACCCATCGCCCGGCGGCGGCGACGTGAGCAGGAGGAGCACTCTGTTGGAAGTAAACCAGGGCTACTTCTCCGACTTCACGGGACAGCAGATGCAGGACCAGCACGACGCGTACGGCGGGCCCAACCGATACTCGTCCGGCGACGCCTTCTCCCCCACCGCAGCCATGCCTCCGCCCATGATGAACCCCAACGACCTGCCTGGCGCGGGCATCGTAGACACCATGCTGCCCCTCGAGCCGCGCGATTTGCCCTTCGACGTGTACGATCCGCACAATCCGAACATCAAAATGTCAAAATTTGACAATATTGGCGCTGTGCTGCGGCATCGAGGGAAGACTCAGCCGCGCCAGACTGCTTTCTGGGTACTGGACCCCAAGGGCAAGGAGGTGGCGTCCATAACATGGGAAAAGGTTGCGAGCCGAGCAGAAAAGGTGGCCAAAGTGATTCGAGACAAGAGCAACCTATACCGTGGAGACCGGGTGGCATTGGTCTACAGAGATACCGAAGTTATCGAATTCGTCGTAGCATTGATGGGCTGTTTCATCGCGGGCGTTGTCGCAGTCCCCATCAATAGCGTCGACGATTATCAGAAGCTCATCCTCCTCCTGACCACTACCCAAGCCCATCTCGCTCTAACAACGGACAACAACCTCAAGTCCTTCCACCGTGATATCAGCGCAAATCGCCTCAAGTGGCCAAGTGGTGTTGAGTGGTGGAAGACGAACGAGTTCGGAAGCTACCACCCCAAGAAGCATGACGATACGCCAGCTCTGCAGGTGCCCGAAGTAGCCTACATTGAATTCTCACGAGCGCCCACTGGTGACCTGAGAGGTGTTGTGCTCAGCCACCGGACCATCATGCACCAGATGGCCTGTATTAGTGCCATGGTCACAACTATTCCCTCTGGACGTGAGAACACGGATACATTCGGATCACATCTGCGCGATCAAAACGGCAAGTTCATTGCGCCGCCACCCCGCAGCTCTCCGACCGAGAACATCCTCAGCTATCTGGATCCACGAGAAAGTGCGGGCATGATTCTTGGTGTTCTTTTCGCCGTATATGGCGGGCACACCACAGTATGGACCGAGCCATCAACGATGGAGACACCAGGTCAATACGCACATCTGATTACCAAGTACAAAGCAAACATCCTGGTGGCAGATTATCCAGGTCTCAAGCGCGCTGCGTACAACTATCAGCAGGATCCCATGGCCACGCGAAACTTCAAGAAGAATTCAGAGCCCAACTTTGGATCTGTAAAAATCTGTCTCATTGATACTCTCACTGTCGACTGCGATTTCCACGAAATTCTCGGTGACCGATGGTTCAGGCCGATGAGGAACCCGAGAGCGCGTGAGCTCATCGCCCCGATGTTGTGCTTGCCGGAGCACGGCGGTATGATTATCTCTGTACGTGACTGGCTAGGTGGAGAGGAGCGTATGGGATGTCCTTTGAGCATCGCAGAAGAGGAGGAAGACGACGAAGAACCAATCGAGGACACCGCTACAACCAACGGCTACACAAGTCTCATTGGCGGTGGAGGTAGTCGTACAAAGAAGGTCAAGGAGAAGAAGGGCCGCACAGAACTCACTGAGATCTTGCTAGACAAGGAAGCATTGAAGATGAACGACATTGTGGTGCTTGCGATTGGCGAAGAAGCAAGCAAACGCGCAAATGAGCCTGGCACTATGAGGGTCGGTGCTTTCGGATACCCCATTCCCGACGCTACGTTGTGCGTAGTCGACCCAGAGACAAGCCTTCTTTGCTCTCCGTATTCAGTCGGAGAGATCTGGGTTGACTCACCCTCGCTGTCTGGTGGATTCTGGCAGCTACAGAAGCACACTGAGACCATCTTCCACGCGCGGCCATACCGCTTTGTTGAAGGTGGCCCAACGCCACAATTGCTCGAGCTCGAATTCCTCCGCACCGGACTCTTGGGTTGCGTGGTGGAGGGCAAAATCTTTGTACTCGGCCTGTATGAAGACCGCATTCGACAACGGGTGGAGTGGGTTGAACATGGTCAGCTTGAGGCCGAGCACCGATACTTCTTCGTACAGCATCTGGTCTCGAGTATCATGAAGGCGGTGCCCAAGATCTACGATTGCTCCGCATTCGACTCCTACGTCAACGGAGAATACCTACCAATCATCCTGATCGAGACGCAAGCCGCTTCGACAGCACCCACGAACCCTGGCGGACCACCACAGCAACTCGACATACCGTTCCTCGACTCACTATCAGAACGATGCATGGAAGTGCTTTACCAAGAGCACCATCTGCGCGTGTACTGCGTGATGATCACAGCTCCCAACACACTGCCTCGTGTCATCAAGAACGGACGGCGAGAAATTGGTAATATGCTTTGTCGCAGAGAGTTCGACAATGGTTCCTTGCCATGTGTGCACGTAAAGTTCGGTGTCGAGCGATCTGTGCAGAACATTGCACTCGGTGACGACCCACAAGGTGGCATGTGGTCTTTTGAAGCCTCCATGGCACGTCAACAATACCTGATGCTACAAGATAAGCAGTACTCTGGTGTCGATCATCGGGAAGTTGTCATTGACGATCGAACGTCGACGCCACTCAACCAGTTCTCTAACATCCACGACCTCATGCAATGGCGAGTGTCACGGCAATCTGAAGAGCTCGCGTACTGCACCGTCGATTCAAGAGGCAAAGAAGGCAAAGGCGTGAACTGGAAGAAATTCGATCAAAAGGTCGCTGGTGTGGCAGTATACCTCAAGAATAAGGTCAAGGTGGTTGCCGGCGATCATCTGCTGTTGATGTACACACATTCAGAGGAATTCGTGTATGCGATCCACGCATGTATGATTCTGGGTGCCGTAGCGATCCCCATGGCACCTATCGACCAAAACAGGTTGAACGAGGATGCGCCTGCGTTGCTCCACATCATCGCCGACTTCAAAGTCAAAGCGATACTGGTCAATGCTGATGTTGACCATCTGCTCAAGTTGAAGCAGGTCTCCCAGCACATCAAGCAGTCAGCGGTGATTCTGAAGATCAACGTTCCTCACACATACAACACAACGAAGCCACCGAAGCAGTCGTCAGGCTGCCGGGACTTAAAGCTGACGATAAGACCAGCCTGGATACAATCAGGCTTCCCTGTCTTGGTATGGACATACTGGACGCCAGACCAACGCCGCATTGCTGTACAACTGGGTCACAGCCAGATCATGGCACTGTGCAAAGTCCAAAAAGAGACTTGCCAGATGACCAGCACAAGGCCTGTTCTTGGGTGCGTAAGAAGTACAATCGGTCTGGGTTTCATTCATACATGTGTCATGGGTATCTTCCTGGCTGCGCCGACGTACCTCGTCTCGCCAGTGGACTTTGCTGGTAATCCCAACATTCTGTTCCAGACATTGTCGAGGTACAAGATCAAGGACGCATATGCGACAAGTCAGATGCTTGATCATGCCATGGCGCGTGGCGCTGGGAAAGCAATGGGACTTCACGAGCTCAAGAACTTGATGATCGCGACCGACGGCCGCCCGAGGGTCGACGTCTGTAAGTTTTATGTGCTGCTAGAATGAGATCAAGCTGACCCTTTCCCAGACTCAAGAGTGCGTGTGCACTTCTCGGCTGCCAGCCTCGATAAGACGGCGATCAACACAGTCTACTCTCACGTATTGAACCCCATGGTGGCGTCGCGGTCGTACATGTGTATAGAACCCATAGAGCTACACCTCAACGTCAACGCCCTACGGCGGGGTCTCATCATGCCAGTCGACCCCGATACCGAGCCCAATGCGCTCATGGTCCAGGACTCCGGCATGGTGCCTGTGAGCACCCAAATATCGATCGTCAACCCAGAAACCAACCAGCTCTGCTTGGTGGGCGAGTACGGCGAGATCTGGGTACAGTCAGAAGCAAATGCGCACAGCTTCTACGGCTCCAAGGACCGTCTAGACACGGAGCGCTTCAACGGCAGGACCATTGACGGCGATCCGAACGTGCGCTATGTTCGTACCGGTGATCTGGGTTTCTTGCATAACGTGACGAGGCCTATTGGACCTAATGGTGCGCCTGTCGACATGCAAGTACTGTTCGTGCTTGGTAGTATTGGAGACACTTTCGAAGTCAATGGTCTCAACCACTTCTCAATGGACATCGAACAGTCTGTCGAACGCTGCCACCGGAATATTGTGCCAGGTGGCTGGTACGTCAACCTTGTCAGTCCTTTGATCATTCGTTAACAGTCTTGCAGCGCCCTGTTCCAGGCCGGAGGCCTAGTCGTCGTAGTCGTCGAGATCTTCAGACGCAACTTCCTCGCCTCCATGGTCCCTGTCATCGTGAACGCCATCCTGAACGAGCACCAACTCGTCATCGACATCGTTGCCTTTGTCATCAAAGGCGACTTCCACCGCTCTCGCCTCGGCGAAAAGCAGCGCGGCAAGATTCTCGCAGGCTGGGTGACGCGCAAGATGCGCACCATTGCACAGTACAGCATTCGCGACCCCAACGGCCCCGAGAACCAGATGATGATTAGCGAAGAGCCCGCGAACCGCGCGAGCATGAGCATACGCGGCCCAGGTAGCACGAAGGGCAGCTTACGCGGAGGCAGCATGCTCGGCATCACCGCACAACTAAACAGCATGCAACTCCAACAACAACAAGCCTCGGCTATCCAACACGAAATCCCTGGTCAATCTGCGCCAGGGAACTTCGCGCTGTCACAATCTCCCATACAGGCACCACACTCAGATCAACACTATCCCGCCATCCCCGAAGACAAAACGCCCACCGAGGCGCGGCACAGCTTCTTACCTGGCACAGCGATGGACTACTCGCCCGTTGATCGCAACGGACCGTACGCAGACCAGCACATGGGTCCCGGGGAACACAACTACCAGAACCAATCGTACGGCAACTCCCAAGTTCCCGACATCCTCAGACCAGGGCCCGAACCCGACTCGGAGCCATTCTACTCGGACAGCCAGCCGTACGACTACACCCCCCAGCAGCACCAGCAGTCCTACCCGCAGCAGCACGCCCAGCACGACGACGCCCACCAGCAACGGTGGAGCTTCGACGACGACGATAGGCCGGTAGGCGGCTATGACGGCCATGGCACGGGCGCGGGTGGTGGAGGCGGCGGACTGCGCGTCGCTAACTTTGACGATAGCGATGATGGGGCGCCGGTTGCTGGGGGGTTGAGGGTGGCGAATCGGAATAGTACGGCGAGTGGGGAGAGTTGGACGAGGGATGCGCTTGCGGGGTTGGAGTTTGTTGGGGGGAGGGGGCAGCGTTGAGATGTAGAGATATGGAGAAGTGTGTGTTGTTGTAGATATAGTAGATGTGTACAAAGGGGATGGTGAAGAGAGGGATGGGTGTTTTGGATTCAGCTGTGGATGGATGGATGGATGGATGGGTGTATGACGAGATGAAATATGAGAGTATGATTCCATGATGACTTTGCTATTCTTCCTGTCTTGTTCCTGTGCTTTACGTGAGGTGTTTGTTGGTGCGAATTTGTACAGTAACGTCACCCACTGCGAAGCGAGACCCAACGAAACGAGACAAATAAGAGGTACTTTGAACTTCAATTACATTTACAATGCAGCAACGTCTACTTTTCAAATTTCCTTGCGTCAATAATGCAAAAGACCTTCTTAGCAGTAAGCCTTGCATCTTAGAGGTTAAAATTACAAGTCCTATGGTATTCTTTACGGCTCATCAAGAGCTGCATCTCATGCAGCTGTTACAAACACCCAGGTCTACAGCAACACCATGCGTTCGACTGCAGCTTTTAAGCAGATGAATTCGTTTAAAACTACGTGATATTCTTGGCAGTGGTTGAGCAGAAGTGGCTATGCTTTACACTAGCTGTAGTGGGCAAGCGTCTATATAATTGATGCTTATAATAAGCCAGCCTTATCAATACACGAAGCTAGAGAATCCGAAGCAAGACTACACGACCAGATGAAAGTCCGAGACAAGCTGTGTCCTCGCGTACTGCAGTCGACATTGTTCGATATTCTGGCGGAAGCCATAAGACTCTTTGCTGATTCCGCAATATCCACTGATCCTGTACTTGAACGTAGCAGGACTGCGACTGCGGACTCAAGGGCGACATCGCGACAGCAGTTCGAGGCAAAGGAATATCGCCTTTGTCAGTGTGAAGTAGCTGGCTATCTGGCGAAAAATCAATGTAATAGATGTAGGGAGAAGGGCTGTCCAGCATGCTGCGACACGTCCCTGTTGCTGTCTCCCACAGCCGTACTGTCTTGTCGGCAGATGCTGATGCGACTAGCTGCCCGTCTGGCGAGAAGGCCACCGCCCTGACATATTCGGAATGGCCCTCAAGCGTGCTGCGACACGTCCCTGTTGCTGTCTCCCACAGCCGTACTGTATTGTCATCAGATGCTGATGCGACCAGCTGCCCGTCTGGCGAGAAGGCCACCGCCCTGACATCATGGGAATGGCCCTCCAGCGTGCTGCGACACGTCCCTGTTGCTGTCTCCCACAGCCGTACTGTCTTGTCCCAAGATGCTGATGCGACCAGCAGCCCGTCTGGCGAGAAGGCCACCGCGCTGACATATCCGGAATGGCCCTCCAGCGTGCTGCGACACGTCCCTGTTGCTGTCTCCCACAGCCGTACTGTCTTGTCCCAAGATGCTGATGCGACCAGCTGCCCGTCTGGCGAGAAGGCCACCGCGCTGACATATTCGGAATGGCCCTCCAGCGTGCTGCGACACGTCCCTGTTGCTGTCTCCCACAGCCGTACTGTATTGTCATCAGATGCTGATGCGACCAGCTGCCCGTCTGGCGAGAAGGCCACCGCCCTGACATCATGGGAATGGCCCTCCAGCGTGCTGCGATACGTCCCTGTTGCTGTCTCCCACAGCCGTACTGTCTTGTCCCAAGATGCTGATGCGACCAGCTGCCCGTCTGGCGAGAAGGCCACCGCGCTGATATTAGAGGAATGGCCCTCCAGCGTGCTGCGACATGCGTCCCAATCTGTTTCTGACATAGACAGCATCTTGACTTTTTCCGGCACTTGGTTAATGAACATTTGTTGTATCAGGCTCTTTTCTGGTGCAAACACTAGCGCGGAGTGATATATCTGCAGCGGTGCATCTGTAAGTACCGACTGGAACCGTAGCACAAGCCGCTTCGCGTCGTGAAGAAAGCTAGAGACTAGCTTTGCAGATGGGTGCTTTGCATATTAGCAGAGCAGTGTGAAGGTGCAAAGATCTTACGCTAGCAAGTGCTTGAAGGCTGTCAAGCAACTCAACGCATCTGTTCGATTCTCTTATTAGGCTCATAGCCTCAAGCCAATAAAGAAAGTACTTCTGCAGAAAGAGGTGCGTTAAGTCTCCGTCTACGATACTTCGCCCACCCTGCTTAAGATGGTCGATCCAGTAACGACATGCATATTGTAGGTCAGGTGACAGAGAGCTAGCAACTGTCTGCTCATCTACCTCGCCCCTTAGTACTCCAGGGCCGAGTAAGCCGCACATGTCCTGGCGAAGACCGCTGGATCCAGACATAAGCTTGAGGCAGTGAGATGCAAGGTTCTCGTGTGTCCTTTTCTCATTCACCCAAAACAAGCTCTTTCCTTGTTTTTGAGGATCGACGAGGAACTCGCGAAAGGACAAGTGCAGCAGCCTGATAGGAACGTTCTCCTTACTAGGAATACTTAGAACAGAATGCAAGCCTTTTGACCGATGCTGGATTTGAGTTTCGGGGATTTGAAGAAGGCGTGAGAGAGAGACAATAGTGAGGGGGCTCTCCAAAAGTACTATGCTTCCTACAAGCTCACGAAATGCTTGGAGCCACGATTCTTTATCTCTCTCCTCTTTTCCGATAAGCAACTTATTCAATACTAGGAAGTAGAGCTGATCAAGCGGTGAAAGAATGAACTTAGGATCATCCAAGACGTTGTTCAGGTACTCTTCAGGATCACTGAAGTCTGCGCCAACATATCGGCATACGGTAGCAGCGTAGATGAACAACGGCACAGAAAGCTCCACGAGAGCCTGAGTCTGGGCTTGTGTCGGCCAGCCTGCAGACAGCATATGCGCCTTGCGTATCTCACCAAGCGCATGGTCGATGAAGAGACGGATGTCGTGTTCGATTGTGCTCCTTGGTACTTCGTGGAGGACTAGGTCTTGGTATGTGCCGTTCGCCATCTCCTTGAAGCCCAAGCGGATATGGAGCTCTGGCCGACTAGTGACCACGATCCGTAGCGGCACTGGGTGAATGTCTTTTGTCCGTGCGAGTAACTGGAGGATCGCGCGAATGTCTGCTTCTCGTTCACATTCGTCGAGCGCGTCAATTACGACAACTCGCGCCAAGGCCCGCGAACGAGTCGGCTTTATCCTAAGAAGTGGCTGCAGGATCAGCTTCTCGAACTGGTCTTTGAGAGCCTTGTGTGAGATAGCCGAGTCCTCGTCGAGCGCCTTCCTAATACCGGTCAGCATACCTGGCTCGCAGGCGGCTAGATCAGTGGCGATGGTAGTAAAGAACCGCGAGGCGTTGCCGCGCTCGCCCTCGCCTTTCTTGAAGAAGAAGCTTGCTCCGAGCTGCCCTCGACTGGCAAACGACTGAGCGACCGTCCGCGCTATGGTAGACTTTCCCGTGCCCGCCATGCCGCTCAGCCAGAATATAGACTTGCCATCCTTGTTGTTTGCCCATGTTCTGATCTCGTCTAGTAGCTCGGTGCGGGTGTTTGGTAGGCATCGTGCGTTGTGCTCTTCGTTGTGCGAATTGAAGGAGGCGTCTATCGCGACAGGCAATCTGGCTAGATCTAGCTTCTGATAAAGAGTGCGGGTATCTTGAGCCGCTAGGTCTAACTTTTGTTCCAAGCCTAGGAGTAAATCCCTAGGGTTGGTCAGTCATTCTGGCTTGTGCCTAAAGGGAGCTCACAAGAACTCACGTCTGATCAATCTGGAGTGCCAGTGTAAAGGTGTGCTCGTGCGCTTCTAAACTGGACACAATCTTTTCTACCTGCTTGCTAGTGAATGGCCACTTTAAAGCTCGCACTCCGAAACGACTCATAGCCTTACCCGATTCTAGCTCGGACTTCAAACCCCCTAGCTCCTGCAAGCATTGCTCGAGCGACATGAACAAGTCGTGAGTGGTGGAGAGTCGTGCTTTGTGTGGTCCGTCTAGCAACTTCTTGACGCCTTCTAGAACGCGCTTAACGTCGCTAACTTTCTTCTTTATGCGTTCGACGTCGTTCTTTGCGTCCTTAACAGTTACGGAGTACTGGTAGCAGAGCGAGGCAATCTTGGCGGAGATGTCAATTACCGCGATGACGCTTGCTGCGCCCGAAAGGCCATCCATGATGTGAGGTCTGCGACGGAGATGAGGTAAACAGATCGATCGCGCTTCGCATAATTGTAGGCTGCCGCAGCAGCCAGGTCGCTGTCAGGCTGAGAGCAGTGCTACGATCCATCGTCAGCTGCACAAGGCTGAGAGGGCTGGGAGGGCTAACGTGGCTGAGCACTGCTGCATTGGAGGCGGCGCGCGGTCAACTTGAGATGAGCGCAGCGTGTGGCGCACGGTCGATTACATAAGCTCATCGTCGAATCATAAAATACGGCTAATTTATGCTACTGCTGGGCGAGCACGGAGAAACTCTCGGAACAGGGCTTTAACGCTGCTGACCCCAACGAAACTTTCAACATGCAATCCTGGTACCCACGGGTCCTGATCCTACCTTCCGAACCATCATTTAGTCCCCTTGGTATACACGAAGCAGGGGTAGGAGGAAAGGCGGGGTTTGAAGCCTACCTACGAAATGATCAACAGCTTCAACAATGTCACGAAGATCTCGCTCATAAACTAGCATAAGAAAGTTTCGATGCTATAGAACTGGTGACAACATTTATAGGACGAGGCTCCTGCAATAGAATGATATTTTGGAGTCTTAGTACAAAAGTGTCTCGCTACGCTGTGTGTCTCGCTTCGCAGTGGGTGACGTTAAGTAAGTAGACTGAGTAAATGACACTTACTCGCGAGTGCACTCTACGCCTTACCTTCTGACATTGCTGATACTCCTCTCCGAGCACCCACTTCTTCACCCTCGGTATTAGTGAAGCAGCATGTTTCACATCTAAACGGCCCTCGGCACTGCTATTACCTAGTGCTGGTCTACTGAGATAATGTAGAACAACAGCAAGGAATGAAATCACCGAGGTAGCGAAAGCCTTATTATGGCGAGCAAGGACGTGGCGACTACGAATGCTCAAATAATTGCATGGATCGGGTTCATAGACTTCTTTGATCATGTGGATGAGTAGTCCTGTAGGCTTTTCCCTTGCATGGCAGATTGAAGAAAAGCAGTGCCAAATTAGACATGAGCGTGTTTAGCTGTAAATCATAAGATTGTGTAATACTTGTGCAGGAGATAGAGCTCATGTGAGAGGAGATGCACGAGTATTGGAGTTCTGAATCGAGGAACAATGTGAGCATGTTTTGATGCCACTGCTGCTGCCTCGTTATCGTACGAGCAGGAGCGCTAGGTCCCGAGTCCTGTGAGTGCAGCGGGACAGAATATCGATACGTTTCATCTCTTCCTCTTCGGCATGGCGATGGTGAGATGGAGCGCACGATCGCATCTTATCGTGTCAGTAGCGATCTGGACCGGCATAGGCGAAATATCAAGTCGAGTTGTGAACGGGTGACGGAGAATCTCTGCCAGCGGAACCCGTCTTGACATGTTTCATGATTGTCTTTGGTGCTGAGACTAGCCCGGCGCAGATGAGTGTGGCTGTAGCCAAGCAATTTTCTCATAGAAGTCGGTGGATACTGTGCGGCAAGCCGCGATGGCGTCGGTCATTGAGGGAGATGGCGTTTGGAGAGGGACATGTCAGTGGAGTAATGAAGCGGCGGAGCGTTACGCTGGGGACGAAGGACGCATTTCATGCACGTCGGAACAGATGAGGTGGAAGCGGAGCATTAGGCCAGTGCGCAATTACATGGGCATCGTGACATGTCTCCCGACACAACATCTTGAGGAGATGAAGCCGTGGCTCGATGGTGGGGATAAGAAGACGCGAAACCTTTGCCTCGAGCAGATGTTGTGAATTGAGGATCCTGGTAGATTCAGCCGGGATGAGATCATTTTTCCAGAATATTGCCAAGTGAGGTGGGAAACGGCGGCCCATCAATCTGCATATGACGGGTCCCAGAACCGGGTTGGCGGTGTTTCAAAATAGAGTGTTTGGTGGAGGCGTGGGATGACAGGCGTTTGGCCGTGTGGTGCCAATGCAGAGTTGGGAGCGGATACTGAGCATGTGAACTTTCTTGACGCTGTCTGCAGTATGTGACAGGCCACAGATGAGGCTATCGTGAGATTATTGAAGTTGAGTAAGTCGGACGTCCGTCGGTACGGTGACGAGTGCGGCACTAGCAAAACGATCAAGTAAGGACCGATATAGAGATGGCAATGCTATTCTCGAATGGCTTCAGAGATAGCTTCCGCAACCAGGCCCGACTGTGCGGCGCAACTGGAGCTGCTCGAGTCAATGTTCTTGGGTGTTCCTGATTGTTCCATCGGAGCGTGGCGCAGGCATGGCTCGCATGAATTCGCACATGGCAAGCGTGGCGGTCGCACCAAGGGACCCCTGCGTCACCTCCACTCGACAACTGTTGGATCCGCAAGTTTTCATAGGCGGCAAAACTCGGTGTTCCAAGCGTGCACGATGGATGCGGCACTGACGCTGGCGATAAGCAGACGAGATTTGGCAGGACACAGAGGGAGCGCGCCACGGAACGGCAGCGAGATGTGCTGGTCTCTGCGCATGTCATAGGCGGGTGCAGGCATGGCCAGGCGGAGGATTGTGAGTTGACCCCAGCGACGAGGGAACACCTCGCTCGGACGCCTATTTTTGAGTGGGCTAGGCGCCGGAAGTCTGGAACGCTCGTGAATTGAGCCGCTCGTGTTCCTGACTCTGTGCGCGAGGCTCTCATCTATGGTGCAATCTATCTCAGGTGAGCATCATGCTGTCGAGGGCGAGAGTCACGAGCCGTGTGCGACGCTGAGGTGGTGCTCCAGCAGTCAGCCTCCGTATCTGGGACGCGCTGCGCAAAGCCAATCGACGGGCTCTTGTGGCGACGGGACTCGGCAGCACCGCCATGGACAGTGTCGACTACCAAGCGTGCGGCCGTCCCGTTGGCCCATCGAAAGACGGTGAGCTGAGGGCGCAGTTTCATGGCGCTCAGGAACAACGTCGTGAGTGGCCCGGCGTGGGCCGACTAAAATGCAGTTTTGAAACGCTTGGTCGTTGTCGACCTATCAGGGCCCGGGGGTGCCTGCCTGTCGCGGTCCTCCCCTGCGCCTGCCCCGAGCACCGCGTCCGCCATCGTGGCTTCCCATCCACTCTTTACTGCGCTGCCCCTCTGACTTCACGTTCGTGACCCTTGTGTGCCCGACCTTTTTGTTGCCACCCTCGTTTCTTGTCCAACTGTTGTTCACTCGCTTCGACAACAGCGTACATACATTCGTTTCGTTTCTGCTTGCGAAGACCCTCTTGAAGGCCTTCTTGACGTCGTCGGCCCCTGCCCTTTCACTTTGGACACTCCTGGACCCTAGCGCTCACAGCCTGTCTATTGATCGCCGCTCTTCAATACACTACTATCGCCGCTACTGTTCATTCTCATCGTCACCTCACTGTCGCTACTCGTACAACTGTCGCCGGACCCCTCGACTTCCGAATTCTGTCTCTCACCACCATTGATCGTGCAGCGCACTGTCAATTCCCGGACCCTTCACGTGCCCCCTCGACCGACTTTTCGACCACAACGACATAGTTCGACCTGAGACATTGTCATGTATTCTCGGTGACAAGAACCTCCCCCGACATTGTGCATCTGATCGACCCAACACAACGACTATCACGCTACTCAGCAGCGAGGTAGAGCTTTTCGATCACGATCACGATCACGCGAGTTCTCCCGGTCTTCGCAACTTTCACATTTTTCGAATTCGCACCTGGCCGTGCCCTTCATTGCTGTCACTCACAGTCGATCACAATATCAACGCCCAACCATCTGTCGCAGACCGCATTCTTTCCACAAGCTAGCATCGCCATCTGTGCGACACCACCAAACCACCCAATTCCAACTTCCTAGATATCGCCATGTTCGCCAGCCTCCGCCCCCGGAGGGTGGAGCAACCAGCTTCCATGACTCCCGCACTTGATCGCCGCCACTTTCTGGACGGCTGGGATGCCGCCGATTTCGACGGCCTCAAATATTCTTATGGCCTCACCGGTGTCGACCAGCACACCAATTTCCTTTGGGTCGACGTCTTTTTGTACACACTCGTAGCCCTCGCAATATTTTTACTTGGCTTGCGCGTAGCCAATATGTTCTGGCGCCACCAACGCCATCTGACCGTTATGGCGAATCCCACCAACCAAAATTACTGGGCTACCAACAGGACCTCGTGGTGGCCATGGCTCAACCGCTACGTCCTCGCCGCGCCGTTGTGGAAAAAGCGCCACAACATGTCGTTCCAGATCTCGAGCGCCATCGACAATGGAACTCTTCCAGGCCGCTGGCACACCTTTATGCTCGTCCTCTATGTCGGCGCCAACATCTTGTGGTGTGCATGGCTTCCGTACAAGGTCCTCGACCACAAACAGACTATCGCAGCCCTGCGCGGTCGCTCTGGCACTCTTGCCGCGCTCAACCTGATCCCCACCATCCTCTTTGCGCTCCGCAACAATCCCCTCATCACGCTTCTCCAGGTCTCGTACGATGACTTCAACCTCTTCCACCGATGGGCTGCACGTATCACCATTGCGGAAGCCCTTGCGCACACCGTCGCCTGGATGTACAACACCGCACATGGTGCCGGATGGGCCGCCGTCGGCACCGGCCTGCGCAACGAGGGTTCTTATGGCTGGGGAATGGTAGGCACTGCCGCCTTCTTCTTCATCGGCGTCCAGGCTTGGTCGCCCTTCCGCCACGCTTTCTACGAGACATTCCTCAACGTCCACCGTGTATGCGTCCTGGTCGCTCTTGTTGGCCTCTACAAGCATCTCGAGATGCACAACCTTCCTCAAGTCCCATGGATGCATCTGATCATCTTTTTCTGGGCTGCTGAGTATGTTTTTCGCGGTCTTTCCATCTTGTACTATGGCTTCAGCCTCAAGAAGCGCTCCTCAATCAAGGTCGAGGCTTTGCCTGGTGAGGCTGTCCGTCTGACCATCGACATGGTTCGCGACTGGACTCCCCGCCCCGGCTGCCACGTCCACATGTGGATGCCGCGCATGTCCCTGTGGTCTTCGCACCCCTTCTCTGTCGCGTGGGCAGCATCTCCATCCCCCGACTCCAAGGAGATGACCCTTCCCACCCTCGAAGGCACCTTCATGCCCACCGGCGCGCCTCGCAAGTCCCGTCAGGTCAGCCTCATCTGCCGTGCCCGTACCGGCCTTACCCGTCAAATGTATGAGCGTGCATGCAAGATGCCCAACGAGTCTTTCACAGCTTGGGGTTTCATCGAAGGCCCGTACGGCGGCCACCACAGCCTCGACTCATACGGCACTGTCGTCCTCTTCGCAGGCGGTGTCGGCATTACCCACCAAGTCATGTACCTCAAGCATCTTGTCGCCGGCTACGCCAACCGCACCACCGCCACACAGAAGGTCGTACTCATCTGGACGATTCCCGACGCCGACTGCCTTGAGTGGGTGCGCCCCTGGATGGACGAGATCTTGCGCATGCCACAGCGCAAGCACGTCCTCCGCATCAAGCTCTTCATCTCCCGTCCCAAGGGCCGTGTCGAGAACTCGAGCGAAACTGTCAAGATGTATGCGGGCCGTGCGAAGGCGGACCACCTGATCGAAGAGGAATTCCGAAATCGCCAAGGTGCCATGGCTGTCACAGTGTGTGGCAGCGGAGGCTTCGCGGACGACGTAAGGAAGGCAGTCCGGCCGTTCTTGACGAAAGGTACCGTCGACTTCATTGAGGAGGCGTTCACATATTAGAAGCGTCTCGCTCTTTGTTCCTCGACGTACCCGATATCATCTCGACCACCATATCAACAACCATCATCTTGTATCAAAGCTCTTTGATTTTCTTTCACTTCTTTGTATATACCCTTGCTAATTACCTTTGAACCTTGGTCATACCCAACATGTCTCTCCTTAAGTTATGCATGAGCGACTAGCATGAAAGCGTGGCGTTGAATCGGCATTTTGTTGTAAACAGCTAGATGAAGAAGAGCAGATAATCAGCTACAAAAGTATCATTACCCAATCATGTCTTGCTATGCGTGCTACTGTGATGCTTATTTGTGCGACAAGACGGAAGAAAGTGCCTGTGGCTTGGTTTTGTCTCCCTTTCATAACCCGCTGTGCATTTGATGGGCCACGAGCGTCTCTCAGCATGTTCGGCATGTTCGGCACCGCAAGCGACCCATCTGCCCCTCGCTAACAGCACCATACCCCGATTCGGTTGGGGGCTTCGGCGTCTTCTTCTGGCTCCGTCATGACTGCGTTGCTGCCGTTCACACGATCGTCATCTAACATGGGTCGCAGAAGTGCAGCGGATCAGATTCTTGTAACTATGACCGACTCCGTTCACACCCGAGGTCGGCAATTGTTTGAGGTCCATTGAATGTTCTTATAGTATTGTGCGCGACTGTTTGTGTCTCTACTCATCATACCATACTGTGCTTCGTTCTTCGTTCTTCGCAATCTACTCCACACTCCGCAATGGACGCGATACCCACGTCATATCGGCTAGTCGCCGCCCTCCCCTCACGCATTGCCTCGCGACGCCCACTCCCCGCACAATTACGAGCAGCGCGCATAACCTCACCAGCATTGCGCTTCGCTTCGCAAAAAAGGAGCATAAGTGCGGTAACACAACGCGCGCCAGTAATCGACCGCTCGAAATCGAAACTCTTCAAAGACGCCGATGAAGCAGTCGCAGACATACAAAGCGGGTCCACAGTACTCAGCGCAGGCTTCGGGCTATGCGGAGTAGCAGAGACACTCATCCAGGCGATACAAAAGAGAGGGCCACAATCACTAAACGGCCTAACTGCTGTGTCGAATAATGCTGGCATTGAAGATGTTGGCGGACTTGCGCTGCTTACCAAGAGTGGGCAGGCTAAGAAGCTGATTATTAGCTTCTTGGGGAACAACAAGGCGCTGGAGAAGCAGTATCTCAGCGGCGGAATTGAGATTGAGCTGTGTCCGCAGGGCACACTTGCTGAGAGGATAAGAGCTGGTGGTGCGGGCATCCCGGCTTTTTATACCCCAACAGCCGTGAACACGTTGTTGCAGGATGGCAAGATTCCAGCGAAATTTGATAAGGAGGGAAATGTGGTTGGGTATGGGCAGAAGCGGGAGGTGAGGGAGTTCAACGGGAAGAAGTTTCTTATGGAGACTGCGTTGACGGGCGATGTTGCTATCATAAGAGCGCACAAGGCTGATGAGGCTGGAAATTGCGTTTTCAGGTATGCCACTTCTTCCCCAATCGCATGAGGCATGGGATGAGATGATGACTGACGATACGACAGATACACAACCAAAGCCTTCGGCCCCATCATGGCCAAAGCCGCACGTCTCACAATCGTCGAAGCCGAAGAGATCGTACCCATCGGCACCCTCGATCCCAACAACGTCGATCTCCCCGGCATCTTTGTCGACCGCATCGTCCCCGCGACGGCGAAGAAGAACATTGAGATCAAGAAACTGCGGGACTCATCGTCCTCATCCTCAAACTCCGCCCCGAAGAACGACGCTGCAGAACGCCGCATCCGCATCGCCCGCCGCGCAGCCAAAGAGCTCAAGCACGGCTACTACGTCAACCTAGGCGTCGGCATCCCCACCGACGCCGCCTCCTACGTCCCCTCAGACGTGAAAGTGTGGTTGCAGAGCGAGAACGGCATTCTGGGAATGGGTCCACACCCCACCGAGGAAGAGCTAGACGCAGACATCATCAACGCGGGCAAACAAACCGTCACCCTCCTCCCCGGTGCCGCCACCTTCGACTCCGCCGAGTCCTTTGGCATGATCCGCGGGGGCCACGTCGACGTCTCAATCCTGGGCGCGCTACAGGTCGCTGCCAACGGAGACCTTGCCAACTACATGGTCCCGGGCAAAGTGTTCAAAGGCATGGGCGGGGCCATGGATCTCGTAGGAAACCCCGAGGCGACAAAGGTGGTTGTTGCGACGGAGCATGTCGCCAAAGACGGGTCGAGCAAGATTGTGGAAAGCTGTGCGTTGCCGCTCACCGGGGCACGGTGTGTGAGTTTGATTATTACGGATTTGGCGGTGTTTGAGGTGGATAGGGTGAATGGAGGGGGTTTGAAGCTGATTGAGAAGGCGAAGGGAGTGAGTGTGGAGGAGATTAGGGAAAAGACGGATGCGAGGTTTGAGGTTGCGGAGAATGTGGGGGAGATGGAGTAGGTGATGTTGAATGGTGCGGCATATTATTCCCCATGAATTGCATAATGTGGCTACGATATAACGGACTGTGGTTATTTAGATAGAAGAACCAGCTGTACTACCAAAGTATTGTGATCATCGACCACGTCTGAACTTGTTCTTCGATACATCTACATCCGAGCTAAGCTACGTCTGATCGTTGGCTAGACAATGCACATTACTCAAGGAGCTCATAAGGTGACAACGACTTGACGCCCCGAGTTGTAGTTCCCTCCCTCGTCCTGTGGCAAAAGCTTAACCCTCCCCGCCTCTTTCTCGGCCCACCCCAGCTCCGAACACAGCTCGCGCACCTCACCCAGCATCCCATCCCCAGCATCTCTCCACACACGCCTCGCACGCCTCCAGCTCACAAACAACAAGCCATCACTGGCGCAAAACTTATTCCACCGTCTCGGCGCCAGATAAACATCCTAGTGCGGCGCCGCATGACGCCCCTACGCCTCTTACGCTGCACCCGGTTGCGGCGGGCTAAGCTTTAGTCTTGTCATGGCTAAGCACGCGCGCCCAGAGCGCCCAATCAATACCCTGTACCCCGTGGGGAACACACGGCTGACGGCTGGGTCGGGGGTGATGTGCGGTGGAGGGGGGTTTTGTTTAAGAACGTGGTCTTGCGCCTCTAAGTTAAGGCCTGGAAGGAAGAACGAGTTTTCTTTTCGATTTTTCTCGCCTTCGCCTTGTCTTGATTTGGTTGCGCGCTGTACTTACGTGTCGATTTGGTAGTGATGGATAAAGAATCGCATGACGAGATGAAAGAGCGGGCTGGGGTTGAGGCGGGGTTTGGGGGCGTGGATGACAGGGCGATGAGGAAGGCGGTGTTGAAGATGGATGTTCGGTATGTTTTCCACACACACTTTCTCTCTGAAGTGTACTTTGAAAGATGGCTTGCTGACAAACGCCACTGTAGCATCCTCCCTGTTCTCGCGCTTCTCTTTTTGTGCTCGTTCATCGATCGGACGAACGTGGGAAATGCGAAGATTCTCGGATTGCAGAAAGACATACACATCAATGACCATCAGTATGCGATTGGACTCTGTGTTTTCTATGCGACGTATATCGCTAGGTTAGTTTGCATGCGTTCACCGTAAAGGAAGAGCCGTGCTGATAATGGGCTAGTGAATTGCCGTCGAATTTGGTGCTGAAGAAGATGTCGCCCAAGATATGGCTGCCGCTATTGACAGCCGTATGGGGTCTGCTTACCATGTGCCTCGGATTCGTGCACGGTTTCTCATCGTTTGTGACGGTTAGAGCACTGTTAGGTGTCGCCGAGGGAGGTTTGCTTCCAGGAATGGTAAGCCATTGTAACTCAGCGGCGTTTCGATCGGTTTTTGACATCATTGCAGGTGCTATACTTATCCAATTTCTATCGTCGCAACGAACTGGCCCTGCGCATCGGCATCTTCTATACTGCCGCTTCCCTGTCAGGCGCCTTTGGTGGTCTTCTCGCGCGAGGCCTCAATGCTATCGGTCCAGCTGCAGGCCTCCAAGGCTGGCGTTGGATCTTCATCGTCGAAGGTCTGCTCACGGTCTTCGTCGGCATCTGCTCCGCCATCTTCCTCCCCAACTCGATCGAGTCTGCAGGTTTCCTCTCTCCCGTCGAGAAGGAGCTCGCCCGCCACCGCCTCGACCAGCAAAGCTCAGTTCACGAACCATTCGCATGGTCCGAGGTCAAACGCGGGGTGTTCAACGTCCAAATCTGGCTCTCTGCACTCGCGTACTTCGCCATCCTCTGCTGTCTCTACAGCTTTGGTCTCTTCCTCCCTACCATAATCAACAACGGCTTCGCGAAGGATCCCAACCAGACACAACTCTGGACTGTGATTCCTTACGCCGTAGCGTCCATCTTCACGGTCATCGTCGCGTTCTTATCCGACCGCCTCGCACTTCGTGGACCAATCATGCTGTGCACGCTCCCGGTCGCCATTATCGGCTACGGCGTCATTAGCCAGACTACGAATCCCAAGATCCAGTACGGCATGACCTTCCTGATGGCAACGGGCATGTACGCTTCAGTCCCGTGTATCCTATCATGGAACAGTAACAACAGCGCCGGCCACTACAAGCGAGCCACTACAAGTGCGCTGCAACTCGCCATTGCCAACGCAGGAGGCTTTGTAGCAAGCTTCGTGTATCAGAAGAAAGAGGCGCCGCAGTTCAAGAAGAGCCACAGCATCATGCTGGGATTGCTGTGTGCGGCGTGGTTGCTGATCGCGGCGAATGTGCTGTGGGTTGCGAAGATTAACAAGGATAAGAGGAGTGGGAAGTATGCGCAGTTTGAGGGCAAGGGGGATGATAGGGATCCGGAGTTTAAGATGGTGTTGTAGGATGGTGAGAAGAATTGTGGGAACACAAAGTAGGAGACGCATATATGCACGAATAGTATTCGATCTCGTTGAAGATCTGTATATCAGATCCAGTGAAGTCGACTCGTTGCTCATTTGTATGCTAGGCTCGTAAATTTCTAAGCATTGCAGTTGCACCTACAAGACGTCATTTGTATTGCACCTTCCCATGCTGACCAACAGAAGCACTTTTCCGATCAGATGTATGCGACAGACAATCACCGCGTACAGCATCTTCATTTCCACAGCTTAGAAATACAAGAAACTTGTCACTGACTCTGCGAAGCAATTGATCTACACCCTCTCACAGTCTTGAAGATCACTTACCCGAAAAGGTGAGGTCATATTGCTCTTCTAAGTCTAGCGCCAAATACACGCGTGAAATCATGCCTCATTCGTTTACCAGAGGGCGCGACATTTGTAAGCTACAAACAACAAGCTGGACTACAAAGTCGAACATATAAACACTGTAAACTGCACCACAGTCAGTTCTCATCAATTCGAGAACATTTACGAGACACGACTGCACATACCAAAATGACGCCAACTAAGCCTTTCGGGACGGTGCCAGCGGGCGCGAAGCAACAGCCAACACCATTCGAGCTTCACATCGAAGACCAGCAGATACAAGATCTCAAGACTCTGCTCACACTGAGTCCCATTGCGAAAGATACATATGAGAACCGACAGGACGCTGGCAGCCATGGCCAGCTTGGCGTTAGCAAGACGTGGGTTGAGAAAGCGAAGACGTATTGGGAGAACGAGTTCGACTGGTGAGTTCAAGATCGTGCTGTGGGAAGTAGAGGAGTTTTGCTGATGATAGTCCAGGCGTAGAGAAGAAGCTCATATCAATTCCTTCCCGGCTTTCAAGACTGTTATCAAGGATGATGATGGAAGCGAGTTTGGTGTCCACTTCACTGCGCTCTTCTCGCGGAAGCCAGACGCCATTCCCATTGCCCTATTTCATGGCTGGCCAGGCTCTTTCCTCGAGTTCCTTCCTCTGATGACCATGTTGCGCGAGAAGTATACCCCCGAAACCCTTCCCTACCACATCATCGTGCCCTCACTACCCGGCTTCACCCTATCGTCCGCCCCGCCACTCACTCAGGACTGGAAAGCCGCCGACACCGCCCGCATCATGCACAAGCTCATCCTCTCGCTCGGCTTCACCTCATACCTCGTGCAAGGCGGCGACATCGGCAGTCTCGTATCACGCATCATCGCCGCCACCTACGCCGAATGCAAAGGCATGCACCTCAACTTCATGTACATCAACGGCATCTGGGAGAAAGCCTCGCCAAACGACAACCTCGACGCCGGCGAGCAGCGGGATCTCGAGCGCCAAAAGGAGTTCGCAAACACCGGGAGCGCATACGCCAAAATGCACGGCACCAAGCCCTCGACCATCGGCCTCGTGCTCGCGTCCTCCCCCGTCGCCCAACTTGCGTGGATCGGCGAGAAGTTTCTCGCGTGGAGTGATCCGTCGACCACGCCGTCGCTCAACACCATCATCGCTGATATCTCGCTGTATTGGTTCACGGGCTGCTTCCCGACGTCCATCTACACGTACCGCGAGATGAAGGAGCTGCTATATGTCGACAAGCCGGTGGGATATTCTTATTTCCCATATGAGCTGGCGCCGGTGCCGAGGGCGTGGGCGGAGAAGACGGGCAATATGGTGTTTTTTAGGAGACATGAGGGTGGGGGGCATTTTGCGGCGCTGGAGAAGACGGAGGAGCTGTGGAGGGATGTGGAGGAGTTTGTGGCGGTTGCTTGGAAGTGAAGGGGAGGGGGTTAGGGCAGATTATTGAATTATGGGCGGGAGAGAGGGACGGGATATTGTGATCAAAGTACACGAATGCCGATATGGTTGAGGTTCTTCTTGAAGAGATGATGGAGACGTCCGGTGGACACTGTGAGACAACCTCGAAAAGATGTCGCGAGGAGTCTGGACATACTGATGGCACACACTTTACCAATGCCATAGATGACATTGAACAATGAGACCCATGATTGTCTGATGAATCTACGAAGACCTTTCCAATCTACAAGCTGGCAATTAGGACACATTACAGGCTTTTCTGTTGACGTTTCGGTCGATCATCCTCCACTCGCAAGGCCAAAGAAAGCAGGATGATGAACCCAGTCGCTAAGTGAGGAACCAAAGGCGGCTCTGGCAGTCGCACTAAAGAGACCACTACCAAGCAAGCTGAGGACCGTGTTGGTCATGTCAACGAAAGGGAACGAAAAGATTCGCGGGGGGCATTGGACAGCAATCCTGCATCTGATCTCACAGAAGGCGTTGGAAGCGAGCAAACAGTTGATCGAATTGCTTGATCTGCGAAGGAACTGGCTACAGATACACTATCTCAAGTTGGGATCGATCAAAGTCTCCAGCAAAGTCATGACACCCAGATATCAGAGTCTCCAGCTTCGCGACACGCTCCTGAAAATGAACTGCCCCGATACGAGCCCCGATCACAAGCTTCCGCGAAGGGTTCGAGCACTCACGTCCACGTCCCTCAACACTCGAGGCAAAAGCAAGTCCAAGCTCCACATTCCATCCCAGAACTTGGCTTGTCAGGCTTTTCGGCCCACGCACAACGCGTGACATTGTGTTCTCGTCAACCAGCCACCTCCAACAAAGCAATGCATGCCAATCCAGCGCTACCAGACTTCCCGCTATCCGCTTATCAAACAGACGCACACGCACACCACGAACATGGTCGTTCTCAAGCAGCTTCCCCAACCCTCACCGATCACTCGCCCGGCAATCGGTCCGATAACGATACCATTTTCATGGCAGTGATGAAGCAGTGCAGTGTGCTGCTTGGTAACGCGCAGAAAAAGCCATTGATTGACTCACCAGCAGGATCTTCTAGAAGAGCGCAGCGCTGCTCATGACGAACAGGTCCAGGCAAACGTTGTGCGCCCGCCGTCGAGAGTCGGCGCGAGTGGGGTTGGTAGCATCGCGCGCAACGCCGCCTGGGACCTCTGCTGTAGGGTATGTGTCCATTTGTCCAGCCTCGTCCCAGCGCTCTGCAGCCTGCAGTGTTGAGACAACCCCAACGGTCTTCCAAGAATATTGGGCCGTGGCGTAGACGTTGCTATGAAGAGACGAGCGAGACTGTCATGTTGCGCACACGTACTGTGGGTGGGGGGCCTGACGAAAGAAGTGATGCATTGCTGCTTTGGGCTGGACTTGATGAGACCTTGGGTATGCGCGTCGACATGTTTCGGCTCCAATGCACCGATTTTCTTCATGGAGAGGATGCGTCTGTACACGGCGCATATGCTGCACTACGGCTGCTTACCCACCATCGCATCGCGAGGTTGGTCCTCTGCCTACCATTGGGGTGTGGGGACACACCGGTCGTTGCGTGGAGACTTATCATCTTCACTCGATCTGGCGGCGTGGGAAAGCCCATGTTGTCCCGATCAAGTCATCTTCTCCTGCATCATGATGGCATTTTTTGTGCACTCGTGCCGTTGTCTCGCTCAGTCATGCAGCATCTGAGTCGACGCTCGTTCAGCCACTCAGGTACCCATCGTTTGCCTGAGACCTGTTTTGCAGCTAATGTCAGCCCAGCGGCTACTGCGTTCCAAATAGGAAGTGCGTTCCCTATCTCAAACAGGTGACGGTAGCGTGTTTGAATCATCTGAGGAAGACGTGTGAGGCGCCTCGTGGACCGCCATCCGGCGCTCGCATAGGCATCTTCCGTTGCTGCCTCTGCTCAGCTTTCATTAGACTTCCGTGTAACGCACCATCGGGTAGGTGGCTATACATCCGTGACTCCTTGAGTGGTTGGCTACTGCCGAGCAGGATCTGCCTAGGCTCAACAAGGAACGACATCGGAATGCTCGTAGCGTTAGCCACGATCGAGGAGGTGTGTTCTGCAGGCAGAATTTGCGCTGCGACGAGCTGGTAGGATCGAGGCGGAACTCGACGCACCGTCCAAGCGTCGACGCTCGACGGGCCGCGGAAGCAAGAGCAGCATGTCGTGCAGATGACTTACATATTGTGTAGCTGTACCTGCAGGCTACATTGTTCGGAGTGAACCCGGGGCGTCATAGCAGTATTCCGCCGGCGCTTACCGAGTATGTTATCCTGGTGTTGCTACCGTTGAGAGCACAAGGCATTGGTCTAATATAGAAAGTGCCCGCGGAGCGATTGGCACATTGGCTACCAATGTACGCGGTCGCGATTCACTATTCGCCCTTGCAAAAATGCAGATTGGCGTGTTTCGCCCACCGCTTATCCGGGACGTGTCAGACGCATGTTGATTTCGACGTGGCACCGGCTGGCTACTGATGCTTCGCCGTTGAGCTCTGCTAGACACGCAAGTGGGGAGCCTGTTGCAGATCAAAGGGGTCTTTGTGCGCGACTCACAACACTGCGAAGAGTTGCATGAGTGAGGGCATCGACACACTGGTTTCAAGGTCGGAATTGACGAGACGGCTCCCGTCGCGTGACGCAGAATCTTTTTCCAACATGGTGTGAGAGCTGTCATGTTTCCCACGCTTGCCATGCAGAGTCTGGAATGCGGGCTGTGGCCGATTCCAATGCCCAGCCACTGTCATAGCGGGTCCCTGCTGCGAGGCGAGGATCTGTATGTTCAATTGCAGAAAGATTAAGCGGCAGCATGTCGAGTGAAAGCTTACCAGACCGGGTCTAGAGAGTGTGGCCCTGGCAGCATCTCCTCCGCGTCTTGATCCGAACAGAGATGCTCGCAAACCCGCGGATCTCCCTTGTACCCCACAAAGCTCTCGGAGAGTGTTAGCCCGCTCTGCAGTTGCGTATCTCTAGCGGCAAGTGTGATCGCTTGATGGCAGTAAGCACGACTCGGTGCTGTATGGTGCCAGCACTCATGCTCGTATCGGTCTGCCATTCCTGCAGTATCTGAATCCGCAGACCGAGAATTGTATCTCACTCTTCAGGCTACTCTGCTGCTCCTCGCTCAATGCGGAAGCTCTTGTTTGAGAAAAGGATTTGGATGTCCACCACTGGCCTGGGCATAGTTGTACCACTGCCAAGGGCTCCCGCACCCACTTGACTTGCATGTGTCCTAGTGGTAGTGTCGAGTCTGTACATTATCCGCCCATACTCTTATGCACAAGGTTTTAGCGGCTCACAGCGCGATGAGCAGGGTAGGTGCACAAGAAGCAATAGTGGACAACCAATGTAGCGGAAGATTCAGCATGGCTGTCGGATCTGTCTTCTCACCGTTGAGTACTCTGTGCGCGTTTGATGAAACAGATGGACCAGATGCTGAGATGTCAACGATATCTCGATCGGTACTCGTGTGAAGCGGACAACTCATCTTGCAAATTGCGATACGCGTCACTGCCCAGACGCGTCAGAGGGCCTCTTTGGCGCGATCATGAAATCTCCCCAGGCTGGTCTCTACCGATCACTGCGTGGTGTAGTTTGATTCCCCTGTACCTGACGCAGAATCGAACGTCTGATTCACCATCCGCTGGCAACCTGCAAGCGAAGCCGAACATCAAGCGTTGCAGCCTCTGTACCATGGAGAACCGGTAAAATTGACCTCGGAGAGTCTGATCTGCGAGCCGGAGAATTCGACAGCCTGACCCTTGTCGATACTTGTGTTGTGCAACCCAGCTAGTTCGGTAACACACAGCAAAAAGCTCCGGTCCGAAAAGCAAAGAAGTGCTTGGTAACGGCCATTATCAGCGGCCAGCGACTATCGAAGCAGATTTCCAGCTCTTGAGCTGTTGCTGCTTAGGGTAACCTGACAGGGGTCGCGCAATCCTCACATTCAAGTGTAAACATGTGTTGATCAACATTGAGAGACTTGCAATACCTCGATCCGGTTGCGCTAATCTGCACTGTATCAGCGAGATAGATATTGAGATGGTCTGTACCATGATGAGGATGTACCATGCTCTTGGCGGGAGATCCAGTAGCTAGGCTGTGTTGAGCTGAGCGGCTTCGTGATTCACATTCCATCGAATTGCAGTCGCCTCCGCTGACGTTCGTACCACTATTGCTTGTGGAATACCTTCTGCACATGCCCTGCACATCATAGAAGCGCATGGCGCAAATCGAGACCAGACGGCGTTGGTGGCTGAGGACCTGATCGCCATGGTAGGGTCATTGGGTTACAGCGCTGTGCATCGACTGTTTGACCCCAAGTAGGTGTACGTTCTCCCAGGTACTTTGAGCCATGCACGCGCCCAAGAAGAAGACAACATTTCTGCTGTGCTCTTGCTTCTCGATACGAAATTTGCTGGATCTGTTGAAGAGAGCGACTGGGTGTTGGTTGTGTTCCCTTGCAGGCACCACACAATCCAGATCATTGTTCTTCGCCAGCACCGTCGGCACGGTTCGACATCCACGCCATTCTTAATGCCCTGCCATCACATCGCGACTAGCCCCTCCACACTGTAGCATGTTGCACAGCCGTTAGTGGAGACTTAAGCCTTGACGTTGCCACTGCTAGACCCAGTGACAGTGCCGATAAATACCATCAACATCTCACTGCTCCTCTGTTCGGCAAAGCAGACCGACCCTTTCACGTTCTCTTTCTCAGTCATCATCTGCTAACTCAAGTAAGTGCTTGCTCAAGCAGCTTATCTTCCGCCCTCTCAAGGGCGGTGTTGATCTTATCATGCTGACGATATGACCCAAGTATAAACGCTCTCAAGCCCCATCAACATGTGGAGCACCAACTCTCACGGCTCTCGCTTTCGTCGAGAAGATGAGAGCGATGTCTATCAGCTCTCGCCCTGCTTGACGGCCTCTTCGGGACTGTTGACCCCTCCCGGATCATACAACATCGATGCTCGTCGCGGTTCGACCGCCTCTTTGTCGACACTTGGGCCTACGACCCCAGTGTACGGCAGGAATCCGTTCTCGGACCATGGCTTCCAGAATGTTGCGAGCATGGAGCCATGCCACGAGCAGTCCATGGACTCCCTCGCAATGAGCTATCCTTGTCAAGCCCCGGGACAGGATGCACATGGATACGACGGCTGGACGCATCTGGCACCACCTACTGGGCTGGACCACACCCTGTCGATGAGGGTTCCCAGCAGTTTCGTGGCACATCAAGGCATGCCGATGGAGGCATTCACTGGTGTCGATACCCAATCGTCCTCCGCTCCGGTCTCGTGCAACACTTCCTTCTCCAGCAGCCCGTACGCCGACTATTCCAGCCAGCTGCAGGGCGAGTCGGAACATGTCCAGACCAGCGGAGGAATGTGGCCGTACCAATATGCGCTGGCCAACATGATAGCAGCCCCTACCATGACGCCCAACGATTCCTTGCTTAGCGGCGAGTACGTCAAGGTCGATGCTACAAGCCACGACAGCGATATGACCTCCTACGACGACATGGACGTGCCGCTTGCGCAATCACCACATGTTGCTAGCGTCAAGCAGGAAGATGCCGAGTCCATGCCCGATGAATCGATAGTCACACGATCGATATGGGTCTCCTCCACCGGTGGCAAGTCCGTCAAGAAGGAAGGACGACCTGGCATCTCCAAGAAGAAGTCCACCAGAAAGGCCAAGTCAAAGGCCGTCCCCTTGGTCCGAGCTGACGGCTACGAAATGTGGGTAGATGGCGACCTCGAGCAGATCCCCAGCACTGGCAAGTGGCGTCGAAACGGCGGCAACGGTTCGGGCAAGCCGCAAATCTGCCAGATCGAGGTGTCGGGCATTCCCTGTGGCCGCAAGTTTTTGCGCCAGGAGCACCTCCACCGACACATGAAGACGCATTCAGGTCGCAAGGACTTCGTCTGCCAGCTGTGCCTCACGCAGTTCAACAGGAACGACAACTGCTGGGAGCACTACTGGACCCACGTTCACCGTCCCGGCAAGAAGAACGGGCGCAACAAGAAGCACAGCCTCAAGCGTGTCCTGACTTACATCACTGATCCCAAACACACCGAGAAGCTGCTTAACAAGTGGCAGAAAGAAGTCGGCTTCGAGTACGATCCACACAACGACGTTGCGGTGCTCGAAGAGGAGCAGCTCGACGACGAGAACGCGGACTCGTCTGCCCACACTGACGACAGCAAGGCTGACAAGCGGCCCAAGTGCGTCGTGCGCAGCAGGCTCTAGACGACGGGTCTTCTTGCAGCGGCTCTCCGGCTTGTGACAGCCCCATCACTTTTTTCGGTTCGTTGGACGGAGTTGGGCGGTTCCCCTTGGCTTTACTGCATCATTGCCTCGGCATTCTATCAGCATTTTTGCGTTCCTGTTACATGTAACTTAGTTCATCTGCATGTATTCCCCCTAATGTACGAAGTAATGAACAATGACATAACGGCCGCTGATCACACTTACATTGTGCTCCCATGCTCCATCGAACCATCATGTGTGCCTGTGCTTTTCCCCACAATTCGACGGGTCGGAATGGGTTGAGATATGGGACGTGCATCTAAGTTGCAGCAGAAGCAAAGACTTGTGTAACTGATGAAGTTGAGGTGAGGTTACATTTGCGTACATTGACCCTAGCCTGATCGGCCGCGCTAAAAACGCGTGCAACCTGCACACAAAATGCTCCAAGCTCAAGATCCTGAGCAAATCCTCCTTTAAGAACCGACGACACCTCGATCGGAGCCTTCCTCTCGTCTTCGCCATCTAGACACGCCAGGCGCCAACTGAAACGCGGGTACTTCAGCCTGCAGTCGATTTTATCGGCTTTAGTCCGTACCACCCAATAACCACACAACCGAGCAATGCAGCCAAACAGCTGAACACGAGCGCCACAATGCCTCTCGCCGTGAATCCTGCAGGCAGCTTTCCAGGACTCTTGTTCTCGCCCCGCAGATCGACCAGATCGACCGTGTTGCCTGCTGCATTCCCGGCCGTTGGCATGTTACCAGCCTTGCAGGCACCCAGATGATCAGCAGGGATCTTGCCGGAAAGCTGCTGCTGTATATCGAGCGGTCGTTCGACAAAAGTTGCCGTCAAGCCTGTGCACTGGTCAGCGAATTTCCTCGTCGAATTGTCCACAGCGAAACCGACCGGACACGACGTGCCACTCAATGTGACCTGAATCTGGTTAGCATTCCGTGCCCGGGAATGAACATGAGATCGACTCTCTTACAATGGAAGATCCATACGCCTGGGTTGTCTGCGCGAAAGCGTAGAACAACATGCCCGTTTGGCCGCACAAGAATCGTGTCGCGCTTCATCGGTGTGGTAGGCAAGGCTGTAACATTGCCAGGAACGAAGAAACCAGCGTCCGCCTCACTTCGCGTAACGACCTGAAATGCGTGACCGTGTAGATGGAACGGGTGTTTTCCAGGATCATCATTGTTGATGACCACCTCAACAATCTCGTTGTTGCCGAGGATGAACGAGTTCGTGTTTGAGCCATAGATGACGGGATTAGTCGCATTCGGTCCCGTGGAGAGGACACTGTAGAGCGTCGGCACCTTGGGGCCGACATAGGTAATGTCGTTGAACGCTGCGTAGTTTGCCCCGTCGTCCAGATTGATCATTTTCACATCCAGTGTGATTGTGCGGTCAATTCGATCAAGCAGTGATTCTTTGTCGTCTGGCACGAGATTGAAGTCGTCGAATGGCTCGAACGCGTCGACCATTTTTGGTGACGGCTTCGGTTTCGCCTCGTCATACATGAGCCATCCGGTCACGTTAGGATTGAGTCCTTGAGGTATTTCATCGAAGAGATCCTGTATTGCACATCAGCTGATAACCGCGACAGTGGATATGTTCTCTGCCCACCTCATCCATACTCCCGACGAATGCGAAATTCGAGCTTGTGTCATTCTTCGCAGTAACGAGCACGCTGTACCTCTGCGCAGCGGTGATGTAGAGCATATTAGCCTCTGTTGGCTCGGTATACACGCCGTCCACCTCCACGACCCTCATCGTATGACCCTCCAACCACACGTACTGAGCAGCGAATGCGCCCATGTTGATCAGGCGGAACATATACGTCTTCCCCGGCTGTATCTTGACCGCCAGGTCCTGCGTGTCGTTCATCAGCGCAGCCTGCGGAACCGGCTCAGCACCAGACGGATTCGCTATGCTTAGGAAACCTTTGATGAGCTCCGGCATGCGGTCATGATACCAGTCCGAGAGTGTGAGAACGATCTCCTCGTCGTAGAGGTCTTTGTGAGGGCTGTCTGGATCATGAACAATCAGTGGGCCGCGAAGGCCGTCAGGATACTGCCCGCGCTCATGGCTATGCCACCAGTAGGTCCCAGGCTGGTCGACCTGTCTTCATGTTAGTACGTCGCATGTCAAAAGGTGCAACAAAGGACTATGCCATCAGCTCTTTGCATACCGTAAAGTTGTATGTAAACGACCCTCCCGGTACAATCGCGCACTGAGTGACAGCCACAGGTCCATCCATGTGTGTCGTTCCATTCTGATAAAGCCCATGGAAATGCAGCGACGTCGACTCATTGCCTAGTGAGTTCTTCACATTGACAATCACGCGATCGCCTTTGGTCACAACAATCGCTGGCACAGGCCATTGGCCGTTGACGCCCTGCACTGGACGCCTGTACTGCCCATCAGGGTTGGCATATGTCCATCCAATCTCGAAATCGTAGGTCACCGTCGCGCCATGAGCGACTTGGACGAGGATAAGTATTGCAAAGAGGAAATTCGACAGCGAGAGCGCCATTGTTGTCTTGAAGAGGTGAGTAAAGCTGAATTGCTCATCAGCTCACGATCCAACCTGATCCCACAATCGAGCAGGGGAGAAAAAGACGTCCAAGCTGGCCGACAACGGGGAATCTGATAAAACCCTATCGTCACCTCGTCGTCGCCCACTTATCAGATCATCAGCACGCGACCGTGCAAAGCGGGGTTCAATGCGGGCGTCACCACAAGCGATCGGTGCTTCGGCTTTGGCTGTAAAACTCTGCGCGTTAGAAGTGTCCCTGTCGGGCAATCACAGACGAAGAAGCGCTGCTGGTTGGCCGTGTGGCATGACACCGTCAGGTTGTTATCGGGCATCTGATAATCTAGACCCTGGAGTTATGCGGGCTGGGGTAAGCGATTGGGGTTAAGCACCGCGCTAGCCTGAATGATAAATTCTTGATGCCATTTGGCGTTCTTGGCACGTGACGATCGTGAATGGCGATCGAGGGGTATTTCGATGGCGAACTGTATGTTTGCATGCTTTTGGTGGCGAACATTCACATCATTGGTTCTGTCAAGATGTGTCGGGAGGGAACGCAATGTCGTGTCGTTAAGCTGAAGCTCGGGGGCCACTGCAGCGCCGACACGGCTGGTGAAACTATTAGTATTATTGCCGACGCTTCATCAGCCCACCCTAGCATGTCCTCGTGCGGAAATATCAATTTCAAGCTCAGCCTTGATCGCAATTGGCCTGGTACGGCCCGAAACTCGGCGTAGATCATGTTTAGACCCTGAGGGCGGGACGAGCTGCTCTTCACTCATGACCTTGCAAATCTGATTAGATCTCTTCCATCTCTCTCACTCCTGCTTTATCAGATCCGCTCAACACTTCCCAATTTTTCATGTGGTAATTTCTCAAGATGCCTCAGAACGTTTTTGCTGTGCCTGGTAATTTTTGGACCTACCGATTTGGGCCTTCTTCTTGTGCTAACAGATTTACAGTCTTCTTCATCTGCTTTCGCGAGTGTCTCGAGACCAGCATCATTGTCTCTGTGCTCCTCGCTTTCCTCAAGCAGACTCTCGGACCTGAACACGATGCTGCTGTACACAAGAAGCTCGTTCGTCAGGTCTGGGCTGGTGTCGGCTGTGGAGTCGTTATCTGCTTGATCATTTGCGCCGGTGTCATTGGAACTTGGTACGTATAATTCCACAAGATCTGTCCCACTTGTTCGTGTACTAACATCGCTGTAGTAAGTTCAACTCTATATGCATCCAACTACATGCACATTTTCCTTGTCGACAATAAGTCTCTCGATGACTTTGCGCTCTGACTTTGCGCTCGCTGGCACCACCACCCATCCATGACAGCGCACATTACCCATAAAACCTCTTAATGCTCGTGTCTCTTCTCCATACCAAATCTTCCTCTCAGACTCACTCCACTTGCTCACCACTCAATCATCTCCATTTACTGCTCCCACACCCCCGTTTTCCTCCTGCATCCAATCTAACTCCCCCCAGTCTACACCGCCGGCCGCAACTCCTTCGAATCCGCCGAGAACATCTGGGAAGGCGTCTTCGGGATCCTCGCCAGCCTCATCATCACCCTAATGGGCGCCGCCCTGCTGCGCGTCAACAAGCTGCAAGACAAATGGCGGCTGAAGATCAGCAAGGTGCTCGAGAGCAAAGACGCCGGGCTCCCCGTCAAGGGCAGGGTGAAGCGGTGGATGGAGAAATACGCCATGTTTATCTTGCCGTTTGTGACGGTGCTGAGAGAGGGGATTGAGGCTGTTTTGTACGTACATTTACTTACCCACCTATGCTGTTGATCGCGTGGTGAGATCTGGATGCTTGACTGTTGTGCTTCAACACCACCACGACAATAATGATAGCAACAGGTGCTAATACGAAGACACAGATTCATAGCAGGCGTAGGCCTCGGCCTCCCTGCCACGTCCTTCCCCCTCGCCGTCCTCACCGGCCTCGGCGCCGGCGCTCTAATCGGGTACTTGATCTACAAAGGCGGGAACAAGACGTCGTTGCAAGTTTTCCTCGTCGTCTCGACTTGCTTCCTCTACCTCGTCGCCGCAGGTTTATTCAGCAAGGGAGTCTGGAACCTCGAGCAGAATGCGTGGGTCAAGTTGGCGGGCGAGGGCGCGGCCGAAGCAGGGAGTGGGCCTGGTTCGTATGATATCCGGAAGAGTGTTTGGCATGTAAACGTAAGTCACGCAAGCGTCTTGCAGACTTGTCGAGGAAGCGGAGTTACTTGGCTGACAAATGGTAGTGCTGCTCACCACTCGATGGTGGCGACGGAGGCTGGGGCATTTTCAACTCGTTGTTTGGATGGCAGAACAGCGCGACGTATGGTTCTGTCATCTCGTACAACATGTACTGGCTCGTCGTCATTGCTGGGTTCCTGTTCATGGGCTGGAAGGAGAGTAAGCAGACTGTCGCTGCTTCTGGAAGCGATGAAGTGGACAGCGAGACGTCGAGCGAGCACAAGGCCATGGCGGGCAAGAAGAGCAACCACGGTACTACTGCTGTCAGGGAGGTGGAGTAAGTATTGCAAGTCGTTCATGACGGCAACGAAGCGATGAGGTCAGGTATGGTGATTGGGGGAATCGAAATCGCAATTGTGCCTGTAGCCACATGGCTCTGCCAAAAATGTTCTAAGCAGAAGGATATATCGTCTCCAAACCTACTCCAAACTCCGAGTCTAATTTCTGTGTCACCTCTTCACTCCTCACTCCCTCTTTTCTCTTTGCCTACAAAGCAAATACACCCGCCATCGCTGCAGCAGCTCCAGCACCGAGATAGTGCACAATCTTGTCATGGCTCGCGGCGCCCGTGCTCGACGGCCCACTTGCAGCACTCACACCCGAGCTGGCCTTGCCGCCCACAACCTCATTCACGACGCTCTGCACCTTCGCATTCTGGCTCTCATAGTAGCTCTTGACGTCCGAGGGAAGCTGGCTGAACCACGCCGGCGTACTGTTGAGCGTCTCAATCGCGCCAACCTCGGTGACCTTGGAAGGCACACCCGTCAAGCTGGCGGTTGCGAGGAAGCTGTTGAGTGCTTGCTGAGCAGATGCGCCGCGCGACAGGTCTGAGGCAGCGAGGGACTTGGTGAGGTCGGCGAAGCGCGAGGCGGCAGCGGCGGTGCGTTCGGCCAATTGCGATTGCCACTGCGAGACATGG